>PVJN01041130.1:0-18913 GCA_004026805.1 Lasiurus borealis
AAAAAAAAAAAAAAAAAAAAAAAAAAAAAAAAAAAAAAAAAAAAAAAAAAAAAAAAAAAAAAAAAAAAAAAAAAAAAAAAAAAAAAAAAAAAAAAAAAAAAAAAAAAAAAAAAAAAAAAAAAAAAAAAAAAAAAAAAAAAAAAAAAAAAAAAAAAAAAAAAAAAAAAAAACATGACCCATATATCTGCTATTTACAAGAAACCCACCTCAGAACAAAAGACAAACAGAGAATGAGAGTGAAGAGATGGAAAAAGGTTTTTCAGGTGAATGGAACTGAAAAAAAAAAAGCCGGGGTAGCAATACTCATATCTGACAAATGAGATCTCAAAGTGAAGCACATTACAAGAGATAAGTAAAGCCACTTCATAGTAGTAAAGGGAACAATCCAACAAGAAGAAATAACTCTGGTAAACATATACACACCCAATACAGGAGCACACAAATACATTAAAAAAACACCTCCTGGAGCATATCAAGGGAGAGATTGACAGCAATAGAATCATAGTAGGAGGCTTTAATACTCCACTATCATCATTGGACACATCTACAATCACCATTTGCTTAAATCCTCTAAACAAAAAATCAGAAAAGAAACGTCAATTATAATGATTCACTAGACCAGATGGAATTATATTCTGTGGCTTTTGGTGAAATGTTCTGAAGTTGTAAATTAATTCCTAGAAAAATATAACATTACAATTAGGAAGAATATAAACATGTTCATTAGTTAAGAACCATGGAATAAATTGAAGCAGTCATCAAAAAACTTCCAGCAAACAAAAGCATAGGGCCAGACACCTTTACAGGGGAGTTTTACCGATCATATTTATAGGAATATGTCCATTTCCTCCAGGTTGTCCAGTTTGTTGGAATAGAGTGGTTCACAGTATTTTTTAATAAGACTTTCTATTTCAGTAGGGTCTTTTATTATTTCACCTCTTTCCTTTTTGATTTTGTTTATTTGGGTCCTGCTTTTTTGCTTCTTGGTGAGCCTGGCTAGAGGTTCATCAATCTTGTTTATACTTTCAAAACTTTCAAAGAATCAGCTCTTGGTGTTGATATTTTTTTTACCCTATGTTGTTTATCTCTGCTAAGGAAGAATTAAAACCTATCCTTCTCAGACTATTCCAAAAAATTCAAGAAGAAGGGATACTTCCAAGCTCCTTCTATGGAGCCAGCATCACCTTAATACCAAAACCAGATAAAGACAACACAGTGATAGAGATTTACAGGCCAACATTCCTCATGAACATGTTTGCCAAAATCCTCAACAAAATTCTAGCAAATCGGATCCAGCAGTACATCAGAAAGATCATACACCACGACCAAGTAGGTTTATCCAAGGAATGCAAGGATGGTACAATATCCACAAATCAATAAACATGATATATCATACAAACAAACTGAGAGATAAAATTACCATGTCATATCAATTGATGCAGAAAAAAGGATCTGACAGAATTCAACACCATTTCTTGATAAAAACTCTCAACAAGGTGGGAATAGAAGGATCATGCTTCAATATAATAAAAGACTTATATGATAAACCTACAGCTAATATCATACTCAAGGGGCAAATAAGAAAAAACATTTCCCCTAAGAACAGGAACAAAACAGGGATGCCCATTCTCATCACTCCTGTTAGACACAGGACTGGAAGTATTTACCATTGCAGTTAGACAAGAAGAAGAAATAAAAGGCATCCAAATTGGAAAAAAAGAAGTAAAGCTGTCTTTATTTATAGATGACATGAAATTGTACATTAGAAAAAAAATGAAAAACTCCTTCAAAAATTATTATACTTAATAAATGAATTCAGCAATGTAGCAGAATACAAAATTAATATCAAGGAATTTATGGCATTTCTAAATACCAATACTGAACTTACAGAAAAAGAGACTAAAAAAGCAATCCCTTTTACCATCACACCAAAAAAATTAAGATATCTAGGAATAAATTTAACTAAGGGGGTAAATGACCTATACGTAGAAAACTACAGGACACTGAAAAAAAATAGACAAAGGAAGACATAAGCAGATGGAAGAACATACCATGTTCCTGGATTGGTAGAATCAAAATCATTAAAATGCCCATACTACCCAAAGTAATCCATAGATTCAATGCATTCTCCATTAACATACCAATGGCATATTTCACAGACCTAGAAAGAACTCTCCATACATTCATCTGGAATAAAAAAGAACCCAAATAGCCACAGCGATCCTGAGAAATCAGAATAAAGTAGGTGGGATCTCAATACCAGATTTCAAACTGTATCACAAAGCCACTGTTCTCAAAACTGCCTGGTACTGGCACAAGAACAGATATATAGGTCAATGGAATAGAATAGAGAACCCAGATATCGACCCAAACCGCTGTGCTCAAATAATATTTGATAAAGGAGGCATGAACATACAATAATAGTCAAGACAGTGTCTTCAATAAATGGTGTTGGGAAAACTGGACAGATACATGCAAAAAGTGAAATTAGACCACCAATTTACACCATATGCAAAAAATAAACTCAAAATGTATACGGGATTTAAACATAAGACAGAAAACCATAAAAAACCCACAGGCAGGGAAATCTCAGACTTATGCCAAAGCAATTTCTTCACCAATATCGCTCCTACTGTAATGGAAGTTAAAGAGAAAATAAAAAATTGGGACTACATCAAAATGAAAAGCTTTTTCACAGCAAAAGAAACCATCAAGAAAACAACAAGAAAGCCAACTGTAAGGGAGAACATATTTGCCAATGCTATCACTTATAAAAGTTTAATTTTCAACATCCACAGGAAACTTACACAACTTAATAAAAGGAAGATAAATGATCCAATGAAAACATAGACAACAAACCTAAATATAATCTTTTTGAAAGAGGACAGAAAGAAGTCCAAGAGACACATGAAAACATTCTCAAAGTCACTAATTATCCAAGAGATGCAAATGAAAATGACAATGTGGTACCATCTCATAACTCTTAGAATGGCAATCATCAACAAATCAACAAACGACAAGTGCTAGAGAGGATGTAGAGAAAAAGATACCCTTGTGCACTGCTGGTGGGAATGCAGACTAGTGTATTCACTGTGGAGAACAGTATGGAGTTTCCTAAAAAAACTAAAAATGGAACTCCCATTTTACCCAGTAATCCTACTTCTAGGAATATATCCCAAGAAACTAGAAACACCAATCAGAAAGAATATATGCACCCCTACGTTCATAGCAGCACAATTTACTATAGTAAGATTTGGAAACAGCGTAAATGCCGATCAGCAGATGACTGGATCATAAAACAAGGTACATCTACACAAATAGAATACTGCACTGCTATAAAAAAAAAAGGAATTCTTATCTTTTGCAGCAGCATTGATGGACCTGGAGAGCATTATGGTAAATGAAATAAGCCAGGCAATTAAATAAATATATCACATGATCTCACTCATTTATTGAAAATAAAGAACATTATAATTAATAAATGAAAAGATAGATACAGAGGCAGTAAAGCACCCAACAGACTGTCAATTTACTGTGGGAAGGCTGGGGAATGTTGGAGAGGGAGGGAAATAGATCAACCAAAGAACTTGTAAGCATGCATATAAGCACACCAATGGACACAAGACACTGGTGGGTGGGATGAGGGCATGCAATAGGAGTTAGGGGAACTTTGGGGAAAGTCAATGGGGAAAAAACAAGGATATCTATGTACTAATATATGTAATACTTTAAACACTAAAAATATTAAAAAATAAAAATGAATTATATTTAAATTCTTTCAGAAATATTTTTAATTATTTCTACTATACAAAATGTAACAAATAACTTACAATAAGAAGATACTGTTTTAAAATGCACACTATTATGTTATAGTAGTGTTTTTTTTTAAAGAATAAATGATTTCACTTAAAATACTATTTGACTTGTAGTTTTTTGTTTTTGTTTTTAATTACAGGCCACAAACAACCTTTAAACTACAATATGTGTAAATATAGTTCTCTACTCATCAATTATTTTCTTATTGACAGAATTTTATTGCTTTATATTCAGAAACTTTTAAATGCATTGATTTAATTCAATTAAAATATTAAATGTTTTTTTGTGTTTGAGGATATACTAGTTTTGAGAGTATTTTAAGTGTATTCAAATACTGTTTTCTTCTCGTTGGTTCTTGGTTGTAAAGTTCTAAATATACTTCTACTTAATTTTCATTGATACAGCTATTAAATTTTTTAACATTTTTGTATCTCTTGCCTAATATTTTCTAAGAACATGTTAAGATATTTAGTTATTATATATCTATATTACTTACTTATAGCTCTGGTAGTTGTTGCCTGATACATCTGAGCCATGAGGGTTGTGTGTGTGGGTGCATGAATGTAAACCTTTTAAATTGTATATAACATTTTTTATTTCTTCTTTATGTCACTGCATCATTTTATATTGTTTGAAGATAGAATTACTTCCCCACTTTTTTTGCTTTATGCTTTGCTGCATAACTTTTCAACTCCTTAGTTTTCCCCCATTTTTTATGTAAGTGTTTTCTTCACTATGTTTCTTATGGACAACTTAATGGCTCTGTGACTGTGTATATGTGTGGCTTCTTTCTTGATGTAATAGTATAATCTCACATCAATTTATTGTAATGATTGTGACATAGCATTGTTCCCTCATATATCCTTTCTGTGAGCAATATATTATTTTTATCTTTCTTTTTTCTTTCCTGGTTTCATTGGATGGGTTCACTCTTCTATTGCTTTGAAAATCAGGCATGCTGTTCTAATCTTGCTTATAGTATTCCTAAAGTCCTAAAACTCATTCTTATGTTACACTAGAGGCCCAGTACACAAAATTCATGCACTGGTATGATCCCTGCTGGCTGCTGGCTACGGGGTATGGCCTCCTTCCCTTTCTGGCCAGCCCCCACCGCCCCTGTTTGAATTCCCAGACAATTCTCAGTCAAGGGGACAATTTGTATACTATGCTTTTATTACATAGGATACCTCTACGAAGTATTTAAATTTATAAAATAAATATAGATATAATGAAATGAAGCTACTTCAAAACACTTTTACCTCCTTGTTTCCTTATTTTGTCTCTACTGTCATTTTTGTTGCATTACTATTGTCTGAAATTTTAATTTTGAAATATCATATATTATTTAGGGACTTAGACTCTTATGGCAAACAATATTTTACCAAACTATTTACATATTACTTTTCCTCGTCTAGACCTTTATCTCAATTTTCTTTCCTTGAAGCAATACACATTTCCAAAGTAGACTAATCTTTAGTCTGATATTGCATGGGAAAGACCTAAGAACTATTATAATATTAATTGGTCAATTAATAATTATTTATAATTTATTGTAATTTATGTTGGGAAGAGTCACATCATAGTTTGATGATGAATTATATGATTATCCTATATAAGAATTTTCAAAGAGAATAATAATTCAAATATTTTGAAACCTAGTCTTTTTCAGAATAATTTTCCCTTTCAACTAAATGAGACTTCTACTGGCTCTAAAGAGTAAGTTTGATGTTTAGTTCATTTGGCACTTGGAAAGTTTTATTTCCAAGTGTTCCTCCACTTGTCACTTATGATGTTGAAGTAATTTGTCAACCTGAACTGAGTTCTTTTGTATGGGAACTACTATTCTTTCAGTAATATCTTAAAATTTTTGTTTTTATAATATAAAATTTCAATTAAAATTGCTCAGTTATGAGCTAATTCCTCATTTTTTAAACAGTTTTATTGAAATATAATTCTTATACAAAAATTACAAGTATTTAATGTTTAAAATTTTATGGATATGAACATATGCATTCATTTGTGAAACCATCGTGACAAGGCTGCCAAACTTGGTACCTTGATATCCCCTCTGATTGGTCACTATTCCCAACCTCTGCTTAAAAGAGCAGACCACCTTTTATTCCCTGCCTTCTATTGACTAGCAATACTAGACCTTTCCCTTCCTGGAAAGTAAATAAAATTTATCTTTGCATCTCTTCTCTTAGTTGTAATTTTTTCACTGCTCATGTCACTAGCCTAATCTTAACATTTACCCTTTTCCCTTGAGTATTTCTTGTACCCTTGTTGAATATCAGTTAATTGTATGTGAAGGTTTATTTCTGGCCTCTGGGTTCTATTCCATTGGTCTATATGTCTGTCTTTATGAAGTACCATACTCCTTTCACTTCTGTAGCTTAGTAATGTATTTTGAAACCAGGAAGTGTGAGGTCTCCAGCATTGTTCTTCTGTCCTAATCTTCCTTTGACTATTCTGGTTTATAATTATTGCTTTTTGTAATTTCATATACATTTTAGTATTGCTTTCTCCCTTTCTGTGTAAAATATCACTTAAATTTTGATGAGGAAATAATAAAATATGTAGGTTGATTTGAATAGTATGAACATATTAAAATATTAAATGTCCAATCACTGAACATGTATTTATCTATTTGTGTCTTCTTTGATATTTTTTATCACTTTATTTTAGTTTTCTGTGTACAAGATTTTCACTTCCTTGGTATGTTTATTACTAAGTGTTTTCTTACTTGTTATGCTATTCTAACTGGGAATTTTTTTTCTTTTCTTTTCATATAATTCATTGTTAGTGTATAGAGATGAAACTGACATTTCTATGTTGATTTTCTATCTTGAAACTTTACTAAGTTTGCTTATTTAAACAGTTTTGTCATTTGTGTGGAGCTTTTAGTCATGTGAAAACAGGAAATATTACCTCTTCCTTTCTGATTTGCATGCCTGTTATTTATTTTACTTGACAAGTTGCTCTGAAGAGGATTGAGTATTGTGTTAAATAGGAGCATAAGAGGGAGCATTCTTGTGTTTTTCTTGATCTTACAAGGAAAGCTTTCAGTTTTTGTTTTACCATCGAGCATAAAGTTATTTGTGAACTTGTCAGATGCTGTTTTTACTATATTGAGATAAATTCCTTCTATACTCAGATTATTGACAATTTTTTTCATGAAAGGATATCAATTTTTTTCAAATGCTTTTTCTGCATCTGTTGAGATGAGTTTTATCTTCCATTCAACCCATGTGGTATATCATATTTATTGATTTTTGTTTGTTGATTCAACCATCCATTTCAGCAGTAAATCCCACTTAATCATAATATATGGTCCTTTTAATGTGCTGTTGAATTTGGTTTGCTAGCATTTTGTTGAGGATGTTTGCATGCACAGTCATCAGGAATATTGGCCTGTAGTTTTGTTTTCCTGAAGTATCTGTCCATCTTTTCTATTAAGATGCACTTAGAATTATACCTTCCTCTTTAATTTTTTGGATGAGTTTTTGAGGATTGGTTGGTGTTAGCTCTTCTTTAAATGTCTTGTAGAATATACCAATAAAGCTATCTAGTTGTGGATTTTTCTTTATTGCTAGGTTTTTAATTACTGATTCAATCTCCTTATTCATGGTTGGTATTGATACTGGATTTTTGGACTGGAGCCCGGATTCTTTGTCTGCCAGAATCAAAGAATGAATCCACGGACAGAGAGTAGTAGAGCAAAAGTGGAGATTTATTGAAGAACAAGTACAGACTCCCACGTAGGGAGAGGGAAGAGTCCTGCAGAACTGACTTCCACGTGAGGAGGGGGAAGAGTCCCACAGGGTTCTTTTTCCCCACAGCTTATAAAGGCTGCAGAACTTGGTGTCTTGGTATCCCTTCTGATTGGTCACGATTTCCTTAGACTGGTAAGTCCTGGGCTCAAAGGTTGAACCTCACATGTGCCTTCCCAGGCACTGTCTACAAATTACAATAGAGTTAACTTATTTTGTCATATTCTGTGAAGTATCCCTTAGTTGGCTATTTTTCATTTGTATGTATTAAATTTTATTCTTTTTTTTCTGTAAAGTTCTATGGATTTTAACAAATGCCTTACTTCATTTATTCACCATTACTAAGTTATACAAAATATTTCACTACCATAAAAATATTTTCTATGTTTCATTGTTCAAATTATGTTTTAATCTTTTTTAATAAGCACATAATAGTAAAGGGACATAAATGCAAAAAGTATTTAGGAAGGAGTTTATAGAAAGATTTTATATCGAAGGATTATTGGAAATAATACCAATCAAATCGGTTGTAGTACAATTCACTTAAAAACCAATAAAATTCCTTTTAGAATTTATTCTTAGATTTGGGAGCTATTAAAGTTTTGGAAACTACATTCTTCCGTCTATAAAACCTTTAGGATATACTTAGTCTAAATTCCCCAAAAATACAAAGCCTCTGAATAATATAATTAAATACTGAGAGGAATCTGGAATTGTATTTCTTTCTGAAGAAGATGACAGTGAGTCATTATCCTGTGATTTTCTAACATTCTTAAATCATTATAGATAAATATCACATTTTTGTGATGTTTTCATTTACAATTCTGTCAATTAGCACTGTTCAGAAATTCACTAAATGGTCTCCAAGTGGCTTAGAAGAGTTACTGTTTCCCTAAATGCTTAATTTGCTACTCAAGATTGACAGAGACTCAGAGGCAAACAAATACCAATAGCATTTCATAACACTGAAATAAAGTGAAAAAGAATCTAAGCATTTTCTGTCATCTCTTCAGGGCATTATTTCCATCTACTGTTCACCTGCTCTAATTATCCTGGCAGCTCACTGAAATTACATTTTTTTTTCTGCGGCTAACAAGATGAGCCAGATTTTCTCCAGTGCCAAAGACACAGTATCATCAACAAAATAGTCTTGATGATACCCTAGTGGCTTCAAAGTGTTAATCCATCTCACTGGATGCTTATCTAGGTTCTAAGGAATGGCATGCTCCAGGGAGAATTTGGCTCAATGAGAGATGACTTTAGCACACAGGCAACAGTACAGTTCAATTTCCGTCGCTTATATTTAGATTAGGTAAACATTGGCTAAGATTTTGAAGCAAACATAACCCCATGCCTGCTGCTCATATTGGTCTCTTTTCAGGTCAATTAGTGCCTTCCAAATTCTTAAAGCAGGTGCTAATCTGGTACTTAAGATGCTAGGACATTTGGCACAATTTCTCTGTAAAGGGAAGTTGGAAATACTTTGTGTTAAAAGTTTAACAGTCTAGATGAATACACAAATATATGTTTCCCTTATTAGCCTTAAATTGTTTTTATAAGAAATATATTCAAAATTAAACTATACCTTAGAACCAGCTTAAGCAGCTTTCCTCTTGAAGAGAAAACACAGGACTAGCACATCTCAGTTTGCTTCTCCATTTTATTTTTTTTATTTCTATTTTAACTTATTAACACCTGTGAATTGGTGAATAAAACCCAGTGTTTTTCCAATATGGATTCTACGTTTTGCATTCTAGAAGAGTTCTCTGTGAACAGATCTGTATTTCAGAGATAATTCTGAAAGAAAAAGAAAGAAAAACACTGCACGAATAACTAATTGCACTTCATTTGCATGTAATGATCCACTAACTATCCATGGAAAATGTACTAAAGATTGGTATTGAATAAAAGACTACATCATGAGCTCTGGATGTTAGGCATTAAAAATCTAGAAGGGGAAGTATAAACAAATTATAGAATCCCAGGTAGCTATAATAATATGCAAGGAAATTAATTATATGAGGGAGCAATCAATTCTGTTAGGGTTTATAAACTAGATGGAGCTTTCTGAAAGAGATTATACCTGAGCTAGATGAGGAAATGTGAAATTTGAGTTTTTAAGAGCCTAAGAGGGAAAATACAGTCGGGACAGAAGAAAAAAAAAATTCAAAAACAGGAACAAAGTATCACTTACCTGGAGAATAAAAGCTGTAGAGTGCTATTGGCATAAAATTAGGAAATAGCTCAACAATCTGGGAATTGAGACTAGAAATTTAAGGGCTAAACAATGACATGACTCACATAACATTTAACCAGCTTGTTTTCCTATGAGTCAGCTGTTCCCCATAATTCAACATGCAAGTATAACCTTAGAGAGTGTATTAAAAATCCATATCATGGAAATCACATCCTCACTGAGAAGATCTGGTTAAAATCCACCATTCTGAAAATCTATCAGGCCTTACAGATTATTTTACAGGTTATTTTAAGACATACCATTGTTTGATAAACAGGTTAGTAAATGATGAAGACAGCAATATACACATTGCACAGAGGATGATAGAAGCTAAAATAAAGGAGACCAATAAAATTTGTTAATTTGTTCACTTAACATATATTGAATATTAAGTATGTCCCAGTATCTTTTTCTGGACATCGTGTGTGTGTGTGTGTGTGTGTGTGTGTGTGTGTGTGTGTGTGTGTGTAAAACAATGAGATAGGTAGCTTTTCAAAGTCCACATAGATTTTTATATCTCAAATCTCTCACTGTGGTCTATGTATTGCCCTTACCAGGAAATGTTTGTACAGCTACTTTTTATGTATTCTAGTGCTCATGAGGTGCCAAAAGCTGAACAATGAGAATGAACTGGAGCCATGAACGCAGGAATAATAGGACTTTGAGCCTCATTACTGGGAAACAAGACTAAGAGAATGGTTGTGAAGTTCTGTGAAGGCTTCTGATTGAACAGGCAATCCGTAAGTCCAAATAAGAAATAAATAAAGTACAGGATTCATCAGATGAATTAGTTGAAGACAATAAAAAGTTCAGTTTTGGGTGCTTATGGGGATCATATATATGTAACCATTGTTTTCTTTGCAATTGAGAATTAACCACTCTTACTTTGGAAGTTTACAGGAGCTTGTCACCAGGGAAAATGGACAAAGTTGAGAAAAAAGAATTTCAAGAACTCATGTGTGGGAGAAATTTAAGAACAATGGAGGGATTTTTCAGGTGAAAATAAATAATATGCCCTTGGGGATGTGGAAGGTGAATAGGCTCTAGTAGCAACTATTCTGAGGTCCTTGCTAGTCCTCCATTTATTTTCCTGGTTTGGGGAACAAGCAAGTTGCTTTTCAGGCTGTCAACCTGTACTGATCACTTTCCTGTATCTTCAGGGGGTTATGTTGGTGCCTCCCACTATCCAATCCCTTTCCTAAATCTTCCAGTTTTTATGCTCTTATCCTATCTGGCTGATTTCCTGGATTTTCCAGATTAACCTCCTCTTACTGAGTATGCCTCATAATTCTGCCTCATCACCTGGCTTTTGTGCAAAGTCCAGCACTCTGATCATCAGAGTGAACAGGCTGGCTGTTCCCTGGGGACATTTGAAGGAAGGTCTTTCCTGCCTTTTGGGAATGAAGGTCTCTTTGGCTAAGGATGGAGCGGTCCCTGGGGATTCTATGGAGCTGTCATTCCCTGACTTAATTAAGCTTATCCAACTCATTCTTCTCTCTTTTGTTAATACCTAACTAGCTGCCAATTAACACAGGAATATTCATTGCTATCAAGTAATTGAGCACAGACTATAGATTTCTAATGAATGATAGTCTTTGTTTTTCCTTCTAGTGAGAAAATATACCAGTTCTCTTTTTATTACTAGGAATGATTTCAGAAATTATTTTTTATGAATTCATAAATTATAAACTTATAAAGCATTTATCATAAGCTCTCTCAATAAGAAGTAGTAGCTCTGAGGTTTTTATCTTGGCTACTGAAACTCACTAATTTGTAAAGAGAATAAAATATTCTACTGTTTTATAGTTATTTTTATAATTCTGTATTTGTTGCATAATTGAAATAGGCTTATATTTAGATATATAGATTTAGATGTCTAGAGCTGGAGAAAAGATTTGCAAAACTACCAAACTTTAAATCATTGCATTATGGAGTTCTTGGCCTTCCAAGGATGTATGCACCTTCTATTTCCCTGGTGCTTTCTGCATCATTTTGTGAGACTTTATATTTTTATTTAGTTGTCCTATTTCTGGCAGATAAACTAGATTTTTTTTACTTGACATAATAATACTAGCTTAATCAAAGTTAATATTTATTGAATATTTTCTGAGAACTAAATGCTCTAATTTCTAAGTGACTAATACACATTAGCTTTCTTCCTGATATCTTACATAATAAAAGTCTAATATGGTAAGTGTCCAGTCGTCTGGTCATCCATTCAACCGATCAAAGCATAATATACTAATGATATGCTAAGACCACTCAACCACTCACTATGACATGCACTGATCACCAGGGGGCAGATGCTCTGACTGGTAGGTTAACTTAATGCTGTGGGTCCGGCCGATTGGGACTGAGTGAGACGGGACAACCACACCCTACAGCCCTCTCATGGTCCCTCCCGGGCTGGCCAACCTCCTGCATCCCTCCCTGGTCCTGATCATGCGACCATGGGGTCCCTTGGCCTGGCCTAAGCCCTCTCTCAATCCAGGCTGCCCCGCAAGTGTATAAATTCCATGCATCAGGCCTCTAGTAAATAACATAAAGAAATAGACACTATTATCAACTCTCTGTTATAGGCAGAAACCTAAAATTGAAGTGACTGCTTTTCATTGGCATCACTTGTGAAGCTTTACAGATTACTTCACTCTGTTAATTTACCACTCCTCCAACTGCTTTCTAATTTGTAAAGGTTTGTTGACATTCCTTGTCTGCTGTTACCTTGTCATTCACTCTATACTTGTGTTACCAGAGAAAAATGTGCCTTGTCTTCCCTTGCTGCTAGTTGGAGTGGGGTCCTTGGGGTACTGCTGAAATAAGCATTTCTGAAGGCCCCTACAGGAGGACAAGATATGGTAGAAAGCTTTATTTCCATGGAAATACACCTCTGGGTTTGAAAAGTCCCATTTCCCTTAGTCCAGTCATAAAAGAAGTGTAGCTGGGGTTTCAATAGAGCTAAAAGCAAAGCCAGTGTCTAGAGTTTCTTTTCCATATTGGACACAGGTCCAGTACAGCATCAGGCTAGTTGCATCCATTAGTCCATTGCATGTGAGGGTCTGCATGGCCGTGTGCCACACTGAAAAATGCCAGGAAGGCAAGTGTAAGCCCTGAGCCAAATGTACTAAAAGGAACCAAGAGTATAAGAGTATGGACTTCTTTGTTCAGAAAATTATGTATTCCAAAATCTTCACACACGTGCAGTGGCCACACCCATCCTGAACAACCATTTCTTTTCTCAGTTGTGACAGACAAGTATATTTCCTATATCATCCCAACTTTACTGCTTTTCCTATGTGGCATGTGTCTACTTTATCTATGTGGTTCCCTCCTCCAGTGTTTTGCAGGGAGCCTGCCTATAATATCTGGTCTTCCCTTTTCTCCATTCCTGTTATTAATAACTAGTTAATTACAATGGTATCACTTGTATATGATTATGTCTTTACTCCAATTGCTGTGGATAGAAAGCTTTATTGTTTTTAGTTATTTTTCTTTCAGGCATGCCTTTATAATGGTGACAGTGATTATGAATTTGCTTAAAGGATTTTGTTCCATGCTTCTCAAGAACTGGAAGTTACTAGAGCCTTGCTTCTAGCTGGATTTCTGCCTTAACCAAATGGCCCTTGGATAAAGGAATTTTTACTTTCATTAAAGAATGAACTGATATTGGTTAGATGGAGAAGCTTTAAGAGAGACATGATGAGGAAAGATGTGTTCAGGGTACAAGAATATTGACAGAAGATTGGAAGAGTTAAGATCCAAAAACAATCATTAGGTTATTGTAATAATCTAGGATGGGGACATGACTTCTCACATTGATTTTGTTTTGATTTAATTTTTTTTTCATAAGCTCACCTTGGAAGTATAATAGTGAAATAAGCTAGAGAACATTGGAGAAGAAATAGTATATTACACTAGCTAAAGAGTTTTTGCAATGAAGTATTTGCATCTTGGAATCAAACCACTATCTAATTAAAATTAACCTGAAGACTTTAAGGAGGCATCTGTTAAAACTAATGAAATGGATATAATCATTTAGACTTGTAAAATGATAGTTACAACCTAGAATATGTATACATATTTTTGCTGGTCTTAAAGAGAAATTTTTAAATTTTCTCTCAGACTATCAAACTAAGATTTAACTTATTTATGTGTTATATTATTTTTATACCCATAATATATGAGCGATTAGCTGTCTTAACTATAACCCATTGGTCTCATATGACTATTTACAATTACCATTGCCTTTCCAGTTACTCTTTTTCTTTTCTTTTTTTTTCATATATTTTTATTGATTTTTTTTTACAGAGAAAAAGGGAGAGCAATAGAGAGTTAGAAACATTGATGAGAAATAAACATCAATCAGCTGCCTCCTGCACACCTCCTACTGGGGATGTGCCTGCAACCAAGATACATGTCCTTGACCAGAATTGAATCTGGAACCTTTCAGTCCATAGGCCGATGCTCTATCCACTGAGCCAAACCAGTTAGGATGCCAGTTACTCTTTCTAAATGGAGCCTACTGAGAATATTTTCCCTCCCCCACTCCATCATCCCAGCCCCTTAGATTTTAAATAAATTAATTTCATAGTAAGTTACCCTGTTGTTGTTTTTTTCCTTTCACTTACCTAAATTTTTCATATGTGTAATTTTTTTCCCTTTAATCATTTGAAAATATAAATATTTTTTGTTTCTTTTAGTGGGTAACTTTAATTTCATATCAATTTTACATATTTATCACTATCTAAACTCTCTTCTGATTAAGAATGGTTACTTAACATTCCTTTATTCCATTGAAACTTCCATGTTTTATTTTGTGTTATTAATGAAGTCATTAGATTTTATTAAGCTTTTTGACAGACTTTATGATCAACAAATCAGAGCCTCTGCCTTCATTTTATTTAGACTTTAGCATAAAATAGAGACTATTTACATGTAGTTTTTAAAAAAGCATTGTAAGTTGTTATGTCTGTGGAAGGGAATAAATAATGAAGTGTGATAAAGTAAAGAAAGTGACCAAATTTAGATGTTTCTCATAAGTGTATCTATTAAAATGTGTTAAAAGTAAATTTTAGCACATTGCACACCACTGACATATTAATTATATTCCTCACTCTTACTCTAAATCAGAGTATAATAAATAATTTTCATGCTACTTTCATTACATTTATTTTGGTTCCACCATTTATCTGCTTAATTTTGACAATAGACACTATTACTAAAAACATATTCACTCCCAAGGTTTCTTAAGTCTATTTAGCCAGAGGGATTGCAACCTAAGTAGAGTGTTAAAAACAGTTCACTTGGGCATCTTCTGTCATATCAGTGAGCAATTCCTGAATGCAGAGAAGTTGGCTGGCTCTGCACTGGTGAGCAAATTCCCACTGGATGACGCTGTCATCTGAGGCTCTACGGTGTGCAGCCCAGCTAGGATGTGCCACTCCGACTAAAATGACATTTGGCAGCAATACATGCGGAGGCCCAATGGGAGAAACTAGGTTCAACTGGCTAACTTGCTCCTTTGTGCTCAGCAGGAAACAGTAGTAATATCTCTTCAGGTTTAACCAAAGATCGCTATCTAAACTCTCTTCTGAGTACTACAACCTTCTCTCAGATAATGGTTGAAATAATAAAAATAAAAATAAAAATCCTCTACAATTTACAACATTGAATCAGTTGTGTCTACTATAAGATATAACCAATATGATACTGAAGGGGAAATAATAGGAAGATCCTTAATCTGAAGCTTTTTCCAAAAAGAGTTTTCATTCCTCACCTACCTTGTGTGAAATCTTATCAGGGGTGACCTCATATTTGTGATAATGTTTAATCTTCAAAATTGTATGCATGTGTGTGTAGCCATAGCCAGTGGATACAGGGCAATGAGGGAGGGCTGGAGAGGAGATGGATGAGGGCATGTACTGGGGGCTGGGGAGAGCAATAGGGGAATAAATAAATAAATAAAATCCTCATAGGTCAGGAATCATTTACCTTTTTACAATGCAACAAACAGTAATATACTATGAAAAAAGTTAGTATGGGAATTAAGGACTATGGTTCCAGTCCTAAGTCTGCTACTTAGTAGCTGTGCAATAATGGGCAATTGACCTAAAGCTCTTTATTCATTTTGAAAATATGGCTAAGAGTATCTGCAGCACAATAATTTTTGAAAATTAATCACAAATATCAGGCTGCCCATGATGATATTTCGCACAAGATAGTTATTTAGTGCATTTTAGTTGCCTTCTTCTCTGGATATCTTATTGAAGAGTTGCATGATTTTAACTTCTTGGTTATCTGTTTTTCTATTTAAAATTAAAAGGTGAATAAACATCTTTCTACTTTAGAATTTCTAGTTCTTAATAAGGGAAAACTTCTAACAGACTTGACCAAATAGAGAACTGCCTCAAAAAAATAATCAATGCCCGATTCCTGTAACTTCATCAACAGAAGACATCTAATATAGAGTTCCATTTAGAAAAAAGTTTGTAAATTGATAGACAGTAGATGCATTGTATTTGAACTGTATGGTTACTTCTTTAAAAAGTAGGCTATACAAACACAACTTGTGACTTCAAAATTAAAAAGAGAACCAAGGTTTTCTGGTTTCTCTTCACAAATAGTAGCACCGGATTTACTTGTTCAATTAAAATAAATGACAACATTCAGCTGGAGTAGGGTCATTTGTCTATAAGTTTTTGTGTAATAATTATTTTTCTTTATTAATTAAGGTATTACATATGTGTCCTTATCTCCCCATTGCCATTGCCACCGCTCCCCACTACTCACCCCCCTGAGTAGATCTATAATCTCCTCTCATGTCCTTACCCTCCTAAGTAGATTTATAATTCTCCCCTGCCCCTGCTCATGCCCTCACCTCCTTGAATAGATCTATAATTTTTCAAAAACCTCACTAGATCTCATGGTGTCTTCATATCTTACTCTTTTATATGAGCTGTCTGAAATAGAAATTTAAATTCATTATCACTAGTCTAAAGATTCAAGGAGAATACCTAAAAATCTTTCTGACTCCAAATTTCCATTATGCATAAGAACTTTTAAAATACAGCTTGTGACAATAACATCAAATAATTATTTAAAAATGTTAGATTACTAAAAAGCATTTAAAGGTGTACTTATCTATAACTTGGACATATTAAAGTGATTTTATAGTTTTTTGTGTTTCTTTTTTTTCTTTTCTTTTTTTGGACATGAAATATCAATTGAAAGAGTACTGAAACTTAATAGCTACATAATCTGAAGATAAAATATATTGGCAAGTGCAGATATTGAATTTTCAATCCTAAATTTTTTAAGTTTAAGAAAACATTGGCCATAATGTATAAATTTGTTAAATTAGTACATATTCACAAATGTAGCTCCTGTAAATTTCTTATTTAAACATTTAGAAATGTTATGTTCTTCCAAACTTCCACACTAATGAAACTTTCTATGTCCATGATTTCCAAACTTCAGGGATTCATTTTTGAATCTCTATAACAAAGCAAATGTTTTTTTTTTCTTTATAGAGGAAGGTCTTATAACATTTATATTGTTTTTTTAATGTAAATTACATCTGGTATAGTTAATTACTCTATTGAGATGAAGAATGTAAATACAGTATTACATTCCTCTGTGTTATTTCTTCCAGATGAAGGAACATTCCCCTTTAAATTAGTTGCTGGTGGGAGATATTTAATAAGAAAAAAAAATTAACAAAGTAAGTAAATACTGCATATGTATTTATTGGACCTAAGCAAAAGAAATTTATTCAGTTACTTTCAAGTTACCTGGATTTTACCAAGTTTATCAAAGACTACCTTATATTCACTATTTCATCTCATTAACTTAATTTCCATATTTATTTAGGAAATTATTCAAGAATTAGTTACTGAGGAAGTAGTTAGGTATTTAGCAATCACCAGGAAGCTTTGCTGATTCATTTTCATATTATAACTCTGGGGTTTTTATACTCAACTAATTGCATTGCACATTTGATGATTCAACTGCCAATTCCAGTGATACAGTTGAACACTTTGAAGTTACAGTTGCTGAGTTTTAAACTGCATTACAGGTTGTATAGTTAAATTTTTTCTGATTAGGTTGCTTGCCATAATAATTGAACTCTAAATATAGTACAATTTATTAATAATGCCTTAGTCATTATTGACAGAAGTTGAATGTTTAACTAGGTTTTCTCATGTTCTAATCTCATTGCTTTACATGTGAGGTTAATGTAAATTTTAGAAGGAATTTTCACTGTCAAATTCTTAACATGCCTTATATTGACTATTTTGTAAAAGGGGATTATTTTATAATTATATATATATATGTATATATATAGCATATAACATCAACTAACTTGTAAAATAAAATAAAATTGTTTTATCATTATAAAACAAATGTATTTATTTATGTTTTTGTGATACTTTTAATCTTCTATTTTCTTACTCCCCAAATACATTTTATTATTGTTAACATACTATAATATGTATCTTTCCTATGGATATGAAATAGATAATTTGTACATACCATGTATGAAATAGATAAGTGATAGTATGTATGAATTGTCTATTTCATTATTATAGGTGTATATGAGTATCTTCCTAATAATAGAGAAACATATAAATTGACTGTACCTCTGTGAGGCCCACAGCCAATCAGAGTGAATATACAAATTAACCCAACAAAGATGGCAATTAATTTGCATATGCAGGCAGGGTGGGCAGCACCATGGACTGCTCCTGGGAGTCCGGGTCCATCAGGGGCAGAGGAGGCCAGGTGGGCAGCGCCAGACACCATCCACAAGGTACCAGTCCATGGGGCCAGGGAGGTGAGGTAGGCAGAACCAGATGCCACCCGAGGGCTCTGGGTCCATTGCAGACTCACCTAGCCACTCCTGCAGAGCCCTGGGAACATTGCCGCCCCGGAGAGGAGAGGACCAGCCCGTCTAGCCACTCCCATGGGGCCTGGGAACATCACTGCCCCAGGGAGACGTGGCTGGGCCTGCTTGCTGCCAGTGGAGGCATGGCCAGGCCCTAGGCACAGATTCACAGCTTCCCAGAGACCAAGGGCAGGAATCTGCCTCATCTGC
>PVJN01041131.1:0-18914 GCA_004026805.1 Lasiurus borealis
AGGAAATGCTTTTTTAAAATATAGTATTTGAATAACTAATATACACAAATGTATGTGATAGGGCTTTTTCTAAACAGGTTTTACTTTAGTTCAACCTTAAGCATAATAATAATGTATATAGATTGAATAGTTCATATTAATTTAGAAACTACACTGTTGTATATGTATATATCCAATATTAAGTACCTAGAAATTCAAGTATTTATAGACTAAGAAATCCTTGTTTCCCTGGATGTTAGCACAAAAACACACACCTGCAACTTGATGTTGTATGAATCTATAGTTCTTCGTGGCATAAAACATTACTAACATTAAAAAGACTAAGGAAGAGTTGACTACAAATCTTACGTGCAACTGACTTGGTTTTTAATGGCTGAAGATCTTACATGCAACTGCCTTGGGTCATATATCCTCTGCCTTGCTCAGTCCTATACCATCAAAACAGATGCTTCCCAGTCCAATATGGGGCAATATTTTACTCCTTCCAATATTGAATTGAAACTCAACCACCTCATTAGGAAATAGGAAATCATCATCATAAAGGCTAGCTTCAAAGTTTGGAGGCACTAGATCAAAGGTACATAGCATACTATGCTTCTTTCCAGCTCAGGTCTTAACATATGTTATTTCCTATGCCTATCATCATTCTTCTTTCTCTTTAGCTATCTTACCAACCTTTTAGAGTTCAGCTTACTTCAAATACTATGTCATTTTAAATTAATTTACCTATCCTAATCTTGCTCTCATTATGTAAGTTTTGTGTGTGTTATTTTTCTTGTGCTTGTTTTGTTTTTTTTTTACATAAGATTATTATGAGACATGTCTTAATTTTGGGTAGTTGACAGAAACCCAATTTTGTTAATCCCTTTTTGTGTTGCAGTGATCAATACACATAAGGATCTGGAGACACCCAGTACTTATAACATAATATGGGGTTATTTTTGTTAGTTTGTTTTTAATATAATAAATCTTTATTGTTCAGATTACTACAATTATTCCTCTTTTTTCCCCCATAGCTCCCCTCAACCCGTTTCCCACCCCACCCTGTGCCTTTACACAGCCCCTTATTGTCCCCATCCATAGGTGTACGATTTTTGGCCAGTCTCTTCCCGAAATCCCCACACCACTTTCTCCCCGAGAATTGTTGGTCCACTCCCTTTCTATGCCCCTGATTCTATTATATTCACCAGTTTATTCTGTTCATCAGATTCTTTTATTCACTTAATTTTTAGATTCACTTGTTGATAGATATGTACTTGTTGTTCATAATTTTTATCTTTAACTTTTTCTTCTTCCTCTTCTTAAAGAATACCTTTCAGCATTTCATATAATACTGGTTTGGAGTTGATGAACTCCTTTAGCTTTTTCTTATCTGTGAAGCTCCTTATCTGCCCTTCAATTCTGAATGATAGCTTTGCTGGGTAGAGTAATCTTGGTTCGAGGTTCTTGCTATTCATCACTTTGAATATTCCTTGTCATTCCCATCTGGCCTGCATAGTTTCTGTTCACAAATCAGCTGACAATCGTATGGGTGCTCCCTTGTAGGTAACTAACTGTTTTCTCTTGCTGCTTTTAATATTCTCTCTTTGTCTTTTGCTCTTGGTATTGTAATTATGATGTGTCTTGGTGTGGTCCTCTTTGGATTTTTTTTGTTTGGGGTTCTGTGTGCTTCCTGGACTTGTAAGTCTATTTCTTTCACCAGATGGGAGAAGTTTTCAGTCATTATTTCTTCAAATAGGTTTTCAATATCTTGCTCTCTCTGGCACCCCATAATTCTGATGTCGGTACGCTTGATGTTGTCCCAGAGGCTTCTTACACTATCTTCACACTTTTGGATTATTTTTTCTTTTTTCTTTTCCAGTTGAGTGTTTTCTGCTTCTTGTATTTCAAATCTTTGACTTGATTCTTACGATCCTCTAGTCTGCTGTTAGATCTCTGTATAATATTTTTTATTTCAATCAGTGTATGCTTAATTTCTAGTTGGTCCTTTTTCATATCCTTGAGGGTCTCACTAAATTTATCAGACTTTTCTAGAAAATACTTGAAAAACTTTATAACCATGGTTTTGAACTCTATATCCAGTCTTTGCTTTTCTCCATTTCTTTCATTTGTGGTTTGTTTCTTTACCTCTGCATTTGGCTGCTTCCCTGAGTTGATCAAGTGGCTTTGTGTACTAGGTGTCCTATAGGGCCCAGTGGCTTAGCCTCCCCAGTTACCTGAGGTAGATACCCTTGGTGCACCCTTTGTGGGCTGTGTGCACAGTCTTGTTGTAGTTAAGCCTTGATTGTTATTGGTATCATTGGGAGGAATTGACCTCCAGAGCAATTGGCTGTGAGGATCAGCTGTGTCTATGCTGGGAGAACTGTACTGGAGATAACCTTATGAAACATGACTTGCAAAAGCCTCTGTGCTCAGCTTGGACAAGGCAGAGTCTCAGGGCAGAGCAGACAGCATTGGTTGCCCTAATAGGCCCCTGTGTATCAGTATCCCATGGTAATCGCTGCAAGCACCTCTGAATGAAAGCTGCCCTCGAGTTCTGCCTGCTGCCAGAAAGGTCCAATTTCATCCTGAATTAGTCTGAGTCCCCAGAGTCTTGCCCAGAGCTGGAGTTCAGTGCAGTCAGGAGCTTTTGTCTCCCTCCTGCTTGAGAAAGCCAGCCGTGGACTCAGTTGCCAGTCCTCTTCAGGGGCACACATCTTAGTACCTCGCCTCCTGCAGCTCCTCTGAGTCTCAGTGTGCTTTTTCCTTTTCTTCTAGTTGTAGAATTTTCACTCATCCAGCCTTCCTGTGGTTCTGGATGATGTCTGTTTTGTCTTTTAGTTGTAGTTTTGAAATTTTTATGTGAAGCAGCAGTTTAGGTGTTTACCTATGCCACCATCTTGGTTTCTCTCCTACATAATATTGTTTACTTAACTGTTCTGCATTGGACTCTAAACTTTATAATAGCAAAATTATAGTAGGACCTCAATAAATGTTTGTGTATTGAGTGAATAAATGACTGACTTAGTGAGTGAATGAGAAAAGGCTAGAAGAAAGACACAAAATAGAGAGCTATGCAGGAAAGAAGACAGACATTTAGGAGAATGCTTTATAGAGAGGGGAAAAGAGAGAGAAGTAGAGAAGAGGTAAAGTAGGAAAGGGAAGAAGAAAGTGGAAGAATAGGAGAGCCAGCAGAGGAAGAGACTGGGGCTCTAAGATAAGTAGTAGAGGTGTGGCTGCTTAGTAGCTGTTTCACAGGAACTTAGCACTTCCTTTGAAATACTAATGAATCTTCCAGCACTTTTAGATCACTACAGAATCTTCGACACTATTAAACCACATTGAAATTTTGGCTTTCAAACTTCAAAGTTTATTTTTGAAGGTTTATTTTCCTGGAGAATTTTGAAGATCTTATATGGACACAAAGTAATTATTTGGACTTTAGGGGGGGGTGTTTTTGTTTTTTAGTATTAGGGATATTAAAATAATCAGTTCTCTCTGAAAAGTCTTTTGCCTTTTAAAGTCTGTCAGATTACCTTAGTCTTTCTTAAAAGATTAAGATCTGCTTCAAACATTATTGCAAAATTGTATTTGAAACCAGCACCTATTTTTATTATTTTGAACTATTTTGGTATTTCAATCAAAACCAGTTTGGGCATTTTGAGGTCCTAGTCAGGATAATGAACATAGAAACAATTAAAATCACAATTCTTCCCCTATTTTCTATCTGGGTGATACAGCTCTGTCTGAATACAAGGATAACTATTATGCTCAGGAGCTGTCAAAGTATTTAAAATATATTCCTAGACAGAAATCAAAAGTTTGGTCCAAGCATAAGAATTACTTGAGATGTTTTTATACATGCATCTTTCAGGCTCCCATCCTAGACTTTGAATCAGAGTCATTCCCTGATTTCTGCATCAGGGAAGAGAGACACCTCACCATTTTAAGGCCTTAGTACATTCAACCTTGTTTTTAGTGAGTATGTGGCAGCTTCTAGGGCTATTCTTAGTACTTTTTAAGTATAGTATTTAGTTGGGTAAAATAAGGCCTACCTCCATAAAAAGTCAAATAATAGTAGAAGACAGCCTGTGATTAATTTGCTTCAGGCTTGAATCAAGGATAATTTCATGAAGAAAAGACAGGTTCAATGTTTCTATGAGGCTCTGAACTCTTGTGCTCTGCCATTTAAACTATCTGAATCAAATCCAATGGTCTTAACTCAACATTTCTTCTATTTCTATATCATTCAGAGTATCCAGGATGAAGGAGGAGATTAAAGAGAAACAAGAACAAAGAGAATCCATAAACGAAGTCAAAGTTCAGGTGGCCAACCTACGTCAACAGGCTCTACAGGAGCAGTTCAATGAATGGATTCTAGACCCTAACGGAACAATCCCTATGAAAGTGGTAAGAAAGGGGATGTCTACAAAGGGTAGGTGGGTTATAAAATAAGAAGGTGATTGCTAGAATACTGAGTGGAGTACTGAAATCCTCCCTCTAAATTTTCATTCCTGCTGACGTCAGTCAATTCTTGATACTAGTCCATGAAAATAGATTTCTTTAATTTTCTCTTGAGTGTTTTTAAAAATTTTAGCTAGAGTTCTAAAAATACATTAACTCTGGCCAAAGTTCCTAAAATCTCCATTATAATCAGGCATAGCTTCCATTTTTTTTGTATATATGTGAATAATTACTTCTGTTAGCTAAGACTATCTTAGCTCTAGATAACATCTGTACTCTAAGAGTTAAATATTTTCTCTTAGATACGTATATACAGATTTGAGAATACTTACTGGTTAGATAAAATGACAAGCATATTTTTGTTTCAAAGTGAATATTTTATTGGATTTATTGGGGTGATATTGGTTAATAAATGTATACAATTCTATAATACATGTATATTGTATTGTGTGCTCACCACACAAAGTCTCCTTCCATCATCATTTATCTCCCTCTAGTAATCACCATAGTGTTGTCTGTTTCTATGAGGTGTTTTTTTCAAAATATTTTCTTTATTGACTTCAGAGAGGAAGGGAAAGGGAGAGAGACAGAAACATCAAGGATGAGAGAGAATCATTGATCCACTACCTCCTGCACAGCCCCACTGGTGGTAGATCCTGAAACCTGGGCATGTGTCCTACCTAGAATTGAATCTTGACCTCCTGGTTCATAGATCAATGCTCAACCACTGAACCACACTGGCTTGGCTGGCAGAGAAAGTTTTTTTATAAAAAATATTATTAATCTCTTCACCTTTTTTCATCTAGCCCCTCTACCACTACCCCCTAAAGTGAATTATTAAAAATAGACCAAGGAAGATAAGCCCAAGACTGGGAGAAAATATTTGCAAAAGACATATCTGATAAAATACTATTATATAAAATATACAAAGAACTCTTAAAATTCAACAATAAGAAAACAAACAATTTTTTAAAATATGGGTAAAAGAACTAAACTGACAATTCCCCAGAGATATCCAGATGGCAGATAAGCATATTAAAAAATACTCCATAGTTCTAGCCGGGTTGGCTCAGTAAATAGAGTATTAGCCCATGGACTGAAAGGCACCGAGATCAATTCTGGTCAAGAACATGTACCGCTGGGGATTGAGCCTGATCCTGGTACCTGAACAGGGCTAATGTGGGAGGCAACCAATTGATGTGTTTCTCTCACTGTCTCCCACCCTCCCTTCCACTCAATGGAAAAATATCCTTGGTGAGGATTAACAACAACAAAAAAAGATGCTCCACATATGTTATCAGGGAAATGCAAATTAAAACAATAAGGCCCAGTTGGCATGGCTCAGTGAATGAGTGTTGACCTATGAACCAGGAGATCATGGTTCAATTCCCAGTCAGGCCATGTGCCCGGGTTGCAGGCTCTGTCCCCAGTGGAAGGCATTCAGGAGACAGTCAATCAATAATTCTTTCTCATCATTGATGTTTCTTCTCTCCCTTTCACTTTCTCTCTGAAGTCAATAAAAAATATATTTAAAACAAACAACCAATGAGATACCACTACTCACCTATCAGAATGCCCAAATTCAAGAATACTGAGAACACTAAATGCCGACAAAGATGTGCAGCTATAGGAACTTTCATTCATTGTTGTGGAAATGCAAAATGCTATAGCCACTTTGAAGACAGTTTGGCAGTTTCTTAGAAAACTGAAAATAGAGGGAAAGAAGTGGTGGTGGAATAGACGGACATGTCCTGAACCTTGTCCCTGAGCAAACAGAGAGAACAATTGAGGGTCACACTTGGAGTGTTTATGAGTTAAGAAACAGCTATACTCTAGGAGACAGTGGGGGACTGCTGGGCTCCCCTGACCGGACAGCCCCCATTGCTGCTGAGTTTTTCTCCTGGAGCCACTAGCTCAGATGCAGAGACTGTGCCCTCTTGAAAGAGAAAGTGGATGTTATCGGAAGCCAGAAAATCTACAGCTGCAGCACCCACCAAACAGCTGTGAGCCCCAGGACACCAGTCCCCAATTGGCACAAACACTTGGATTCAGAGGAGCTCTACATGCCACACGGAAAGGTCAGGTTTCACCAGGGATAAGGTGAGGTCTCTGGTCCCGCAGGACAGAGAAACGTGCGCACTGTGGGAAGTCTGCATCTAGAGAAATCTGTGGCTGTTGGGCCTGGCATGATCCGTGAATGTGGAAGGGGATCCTCAGAGCTGCTGACAGAGGGGAACTCATTAAAAGCAACCCATTTTAATCTGATGCAGAAGAACAGCCTCGGAGTTATTCAAGTGTTCCGGCTGCTTGGACAAGAGGGGGAGGGAGACTGCACAGACTTGCACTCTTTCCTCTTTAGATTCTTGCTTCTGAGTGCTAAGCCCAATACATAGGATCACCCAGTTGGGGACATCCTGGGAGATTGCAGGGGAAAGTTGTTTTTCTGCAACATGGGGATTGGAGCAAGGTGTGACTGTCAGAGAACTAGCTCTGGGGCAGCCCACTCCCACAAACTGGTATTGAGTGCCACAAGGAAAGCAAGATCTAAGCAAAAGCTAGAGAGGACCTATAGTCTCAGAGGTCAATCCAGAAACACTGCCACCCAGGGGCTGACTCACAAATTGACTGTTCTGTAATCACAAATAAAGGAATAAAGAGATTAAGACACACTGTCTTGCTTAAAAACCAGGACTGGCTTACAACACTGAGAACCAGTAGAATGCAGAGAACTTCAATACCGTCCTGACTGGGAAACAGGCATGCCAAACAGAACAATTGTGGAAGTGAATAACCTTCACTACTGCACATTCTTTTTTTTAATTTATTTTTTATTTTTTCATCTTTTACTTAAGAAACTAATTGTTTTTCTTTTTTCCCTCACTTGATTTTACCATTTTAATTATTACATTTTTATTTTCAATCAGTATTATTATGACTACTATTTTACCTTTTGGAAAAAAGTGTCATTTTATTTTCTCCTTATTATGCTTTAGGATTAGAGTTCTACATTCTATTTTCATCTTTCCTTTAGCATCATTTTACTCTACCTCAACTCTACCTTTATGCCATCACTCTTTTCTTAACTTTTCCCCTTTTGTTGGCCTGTTTCTCTTACCCTTTTCCTACTTTAGATTTTCCCTATTCTTTCTTTTTTACCTCTTGTTAAAATTTTGCCCTACTTATATATATATAATTTCCAATCCCCTGCTCCAGGTCCATACAGACCTTTCTCTTCTATCTTCACTATCCAAAAAATTATTTTTCTCTCTGTCCTTTTGTTGTTTGCTTCAATGTTTATTACATTAATTTTTTTATACTTTTTTTCTGAGATTGTTTTGCTTGTTATTTTTGTTTTGTTTTGTTTGGTTTATTTTTGTTTGTTTTTTTATTTCTGTTTTCCCTCACCTCACTTAATATTAGTTGTTGTTTGTAGTTTGTATTAATCTCCAGGTACTTGTTGCTGGCATTTGTTGGGATTAGTGGCTGTTCTATTGGAGTTTTCTCCCCACATATATAATTTGTTCTCTTCTCTTTCTTATTCTTTCTTTTCTCTCTTACTTTTTTTCCTTTTTTTTCTCCCTTCTCCCAATTTTATTTTGGACTCCTTTCTTTTCTTCTTTTCTTTTTCTTCTTTTCTCTTTATTTCTTTCTCTCCTATTGCCTAATTTGTCTCTCTCTGGTGGTCACCCTTATTTGTGCCTATTAATATCATGAATACATTTCTGTTCAGTGCCTTGTGAGTTGTACCTGGCTATGTTATATGTTGTGCCTTTAAATCAATGAGGATAGAGAGAACTACATAAACAGACACCCGGAGAAGAGAGACCATGGGGAGAAAAAGAAACAGCCTGCATATGAAAGAAAAGCAGGCATCACCAGAAAATGAAGTAAATGAAATGGAGGCAAGTGACCTGTTGGAGAAAGAATTCAGAGAAATGGTCTTCAGGTGGCAGGAAAAAAATGGAAAACAAATTCGACAATATGAGTAAGAACCAAGAGGAGATGAAAAATGACATTGCTGTTGTAAAGAACTCAATAGAAAGCATCAAAAGTAGACTAGAAGAAGCAGAGGGCCACATCAGTGAGTTATAAAACAAGGTAGGAAAAAATGCCCATGTATAGCAGCTTCTAAAAAAAAATTAAAAAGCAGGAGGAGAGCCTAAGGGAACTTTGGGACAACACAAAACAAAACAACATCCGCATAATAGGGGTACCAGAAAGAGAGGAAATAGAGCAAGGAATAGAAAACCTGTTTAAAGAAATAATGACAGAAAACTTCCTTGATAAAGGGAAGAAAAAACCCACACAAATCCAAAAAGGTCACAGAGTCCCAAGCAAAATGAACCCCAAAAGACCAACACCAAGGTACATTATAATTAAATTGGCAAACACTAATAACAAAGTAAGAATCTTTTATTTTTACAAAGTAAGAATCTTAAAAGTGGCCAGAGAGAGACAGAAAGTTACCTACAAAGGAATCCTCATCAGTCTAGCAACTGATTTCTCAACAAAAACTCATCAGGCCAGAAGGGAATAGAATGAAACATACAGCATCATGCAAAGGAAGGGTCTGAAACCAGGAATACTGTATCCAGCAAGGCTTTCAATAAAAATTAAAAATGAAATAAGGAGCTTCACAGATGAAAAAGGACTAAGGGAATTTATTACCACCAAACCAGCAATGCCAGAAATGCTAAAGGGTCTGCTGTAAAAAAAAAGAAAGAAAGAAAGAAATAGGAAGTGAAGAAGAAACACAGGGGTAAAGAATAAAATGGTAACAAATAAGTACCTATCAATAATAACTTTAAATGTAAATGGATTAAATGTTCCAATCAAAAGACATAGGGTAATGGATTGGATAAGAAAACATGACCCATATATCTGCTTTCTAAATAAACCCACCTCAGAAAAAAAAGATCTACACAGACTGAGGTAGAAGGGATGGAAAACAGTTTTTCAGGCAAATGGAAATTTAAAAAAAAGCTGTGATAGCAATACTTATATCTGACCAATTAGGTCTCAAAGTGAAGGATATTATAAGAGATAAGGAAGACCACTTCATAATACTAAAGGGAGCAATCCAACAAGAAGAAACAACTCTGGTAAACATATATGCACCCAATACAGGAGCACATAAATACATTAAAAAAAAATCTCCCAGAGGATATCAAGCGAGAGACTGACAGTAATACAACCATAGTAGGAGACTTTAATACACCACTATCACTATGGGACAAATCATGTAAACAAAAAATCAGCAAAGAAACATTAATCCTAAATGACTCACTAGACCAATTAATGGAATTAATTGACATCTTCAGAACATTTCACCCCAAAGCCACAAAATATACATTCTTCATGGGTAATTTTCAAAGATAGACTATATGTTGGGTCATAGGCAAAGTCTCTTAAAATTCAGGACAATAAAAATCATAACAAACCTCTTCTTAGATCACAGTGGCACAAAACTGGAAATCAACTACAATAAAAACAATCCAAAGAAATCAAACACATGGAGACTAGACAGCATGCTATTAAACAATGACTGGGTAACCTGAGAGCTCAAGGAAGAAATGAAAAACATCATGGCAACAAATGACAATGAAAACACAACAATTGAATACATAACAGTCCCAAAAGTTATGAGACACAGTGAAAGCAGTCTTGAGAGGAAGTTCATAGCTCTATAAGCCTACTGCAAAAAAAAAAAAAAAGAAACAATGGTAATAAATTACCTAACCCTAAAACTCAAAGAGCTAGAAAGAGAGCAACATGAAAAGTCCAGTGTAAGCAGGAGGAAAAAAAGAGTAAAGAAAAGAGCAGAGATAAACAACATAGAGACCAAAGAAACAATACAAAAGATCAACAAAACCAAGAGCTGGTTATTTGAAAAGATAAATAAGATTGATGAACTTCTGGCTTGGCTCATCAAGAAGCAAAAAGAGAGGATCCAAATAAAGAAAATCAGAAAAGAAAGAGGTGAAATAAAAACAGACCCCACCAAAATACAAAGTATTGTTAAAAAAAAAATACTATGAACAACTCTATTCCAACAAACTAGACAACCTGAAGAAAATGGACATATTCCTACAAAATACAATCTTCCAAAATTCAATCAGGGAGATTCTAAACATCTCAATAGGCCAATAACTATGTAAGAAATTGAAGCAATCATCAAGAAGCTTCCATCAAACAAAAGGGTGGGGCCAGATGGCAACACAGGGGAGTTTCAACAAATATTCAAGAAACAATGAAAACCTATCCTCCTCAGACTATTCCAAAAAATTCAAGAAGGGGGAACACTTCCAAGCACCTTCAATGAAACCGGCATCAACCTAATATCAAAACTGGATAAAGACAACACGCTGAAAGAGAATTACAGGTCAATATCCCTCATGAACATAGATGCCAAAATCCTCAACAAAATTCTAGCAAATCGGATCCAGCAATAATACATCAGAAAGATCATACACCATGACCAAATAGGATTTATCCCAGGAATGCAAGGATGGTACAATATCCACAAATCAATAAACATCATATATCACATAAACAAACTGAGATAAAAATCAATTAGTCATATCTATTGATACAGGAAAAGCATTTGACAAAATCCAATACCCTTTCTTGATAAAAACTTTCAACAAGGTGGGAATAGAAGAATCATCCTCAACATAACAAACGCCACAAATGATAAACCAACAGCTAACATCATACTCAATGGGCAAAAACTAAAACCATTTCCCCTAAGAACAGGAATAAAACAGTGATGCCCACTCTCACCACTCCTGTTTGACATAGTACTGGAAGTATTAACCATTGCAATTAGACAAAAAGAAGAAATAAAAGAATTGGAAAAGAAGAAGTAAAGCTGTTCTTTTTGCAGATGACATGCTATTGTACACATAAGACCCAAAAGACACCATCAAAAAACTAATAGACTTAAGTGAATTCAGCAATGTAGCAAGATACAAAATGAATGCCAAGAAATCTATGGTATTTCTATACACTAATAGTGAACTTACAGAAAGAGAGACTTAAAAAGCAACCCCATTTACCATCACACCAAAAAAATAAAGATACCTAGGAATAAACTTAATTAAAAAGACAAAAGACCAATACGCAGAACACTGAAAAAAGTGATAGAGGAAGATGTAAACAGATGGAAGAGCATACCATGTTCATGGATTGGGAGAATCAACATCATGAAAATGTCCATATTACCCAAAGCAATCTATAGATTCAATGCACTACCCATTAAAATACCAATGACATATTTCACAGACCTAGGAAGAATTCTTCAAAGATTCATCTGGAACAAAAAAAGACCTCAAGTAGCCACAGCAATCTTGAGAAAGAAAAATAAAGTAGGTGGGATCTCAATACCAGCTATATTACAAAGCAACTGTTCTCAAAACTGCCTGGTACTAGCACAAGAACAGACATATAGACCAATGGAATAGAATAGAGAATCCAGATATTGACCCAAACCACTCTGCACAATTAATATTTGACAAAGGAGGCATGAACATATTATGGAGTCAAGACAGTCTCTTCAATAAATGGTGTTGGGAAAATTGGACAGATACATGCAAAGAAATGAAACTAGACCACCAACTTATACCATAAAAAATAATAAACTCAAAATGGATATAGGATTTAAATATAAGATGGGAAACCACAAAAATACTAGAGGAATCCACAGGCAGCAAAATCTCAGACATATGCCACAGGAAATTCTTCACTGATACTGCTCCTAGGGCAATGGAAGCTAAAGACAAAATAGGACTACATCAAATAAAAAGCTTCTGCACAGCAAAAAGAACCACCAACAAAACAATAAGAAAGCCCACTGTATGGGAGAACATATTTGCAAATGTTATCAATGATAAAGGTTTAATCTCCAACATCTACAGGCAAGTTAAACAACTTAATAAAAGGAAGATAGATGATCCATAAAAAAAGAAATGAGCAATGGACCTAAACAAAATCTTTTCAAAAGAAGACAGAAGGAAGGCCAAGAGACACATGAAAACATGCTCAAAGTCACCTGCTATCCGAGAGATGCAAATCAAAATAACAATGTGGTATCATCTCACACCTATCACAATGGCAATCATTAACAAATCAACAAAGGACAAGTATTGGCGAGGATATGGAGAAAAAGGAATCCTCTTGCACTGCTGGTGGAATGCAGACTGGTTCAGCCACTGTGGAGAACAGTATGAAGCTTCCTCAAAAAACTAAAAATGGAACTCCCATTTGACCCAGCAATCCCACTCCTAGGAATTTATCCTAAGAAATTACAAACACCAATCAGAAAGATATATGCACCCCTATGTTCATAGCAGCACAATTTACAATAGCTAAGATTTGGAAACAGCCTAGGTACCCACGAGCAGATGAGTGCATCAGAAAACCATGGTACATCTACACAATGGAATACTATGCTGCCGTTAAAAAGAAGGGATTCTTTCCATTTTCAGCAACCTCGATGGAACGGACAGCATTATGCTAAGTGAAATAAGCCAGTCAATGAAAGAAAAATACCACATGATCTCACTCATTTATGAATAACAAAGAACATTAAAAACTGATGAACAAAAGATAGATACAGAGGCAGTAAATCATCAAACAGACTGTTAAATTACAGTGGGAAGGTTAGGGAGAGGTGGGTTAGATAAGAGATCAACTGAAGGACTTGTATGAATGCATATAAGCAGAACCAATGGATGCAAGACATGGGGGATGTAGGGCTTGCATGGGAGTGGGGTGGAGTGGGCCATGGGAAGATATATACACATGTAATACATTAATAAAATAATAAATAAAATAAAATAAAATGATCAATTGAAAAAAACAACAACTGAACATAATCTTACCATATGATCCAGCCATCATATTCCTTGGTATATACCCAAAGGAGTTAAAAACTTAGGTCCATGCAAAAATATGCACATAGATGAATATAGAAGTTTATTTATAACTAGCGGCCCTGTGCATGAATGCATTGGTGCAGTTCCTTGGACTGACCTGTAGAGATGTGGCCAAAACTGTCTCTTCTTCATCCCCCAAGGGGTCCTGGGTTGTGAGAGGGTGCAGACCAGGCTGAGGGACTCTACTAGTGCACTATCAGGGCTGGGGATCAACTGCATGAGGGCACCACTCCAGAGCATGTCCGGTCCATCTCGCCCATTCTCGATCAGCTGGACTCCCCGGCAGCAAGCTAACCTACCCTTTGGAACGTTTGCCCCTGGTGGTCAGTGTGCATCATAGTGACTGGTCGAATGGTCGAACAGACAGATGGACACTTAGCATATTAGGCTTTTATTATATAGGATTGCCAAAATTTGGAAGCCACCAAGATGTCTTTTAGTAGGTGATTGGATAAATAAACTGTGGTATATCCACAAAATGAAATGTTATTCAGTGCTGGAAAGAAATGAGCTATTACACCATGAGAAGACATGGAGTAACCTTAAATGCATATTAATAGCTGAAAGGAGCCAATCTGAAAAGGCTACAATACTGTATGATTCTAACTCTATGACAGTCTGGAAAAGTTAAAACTGTGGGGACAGTAAAAATATCAGTGGTTTCCCAGAGTGAGAGGGGAAGGAGGGATAAATAGGCGGAGCACAGAGGGATTTTAGGGTGGTAAAACAATTCTGTATGATGTCAGAATGATGGATACATGTCATTATACATTTGTCAAATAGAATGTATAACACCAAGAATGATCCCAAATGAAAACTAAAAACTTAGGGTTATGATGTTTCAATGAAGGTTTATTGATTGTAACAAATGGACCACTGTGTTGAGGGATAGTGAATGGGAGAAGCTGTATACTATGTGGTAGTAGGCAGAGAGTATATGGTAATTGAGAACTAATATGTGATCTTTTTTATTTATAGATTCAGAATGTTCTTCATGATTTTTTTCAAAATCCAAATTTCCAGCTTGGTAAGCATGACTATTACTATAATATTTATGGGTTGTGTTTTTTCTCTTTTTGGGGGAAAGGAAGGGATGCTGAATTAAGATGAAGAGTCAATATTGAGATAGCTATTATTCAAAGCTCTTACAGATGTACTTGAGCTTTTTTGCTCTTTCCATTTTTTTAATCCTCACCTGAGGGTATTTTTCCATTAATTTTTAGAGAGAGTGGGAGAGAGAGGGAAAGATAGAAATATCGATATGAGAGAAACACATTGATTGGTTGCCTCCTGCACAAGCCCCAACCAGGACCCAGGCCATGAAGGAGCCTGCAATCAAAGTACGTGATCTTGATTGAAATCAAACCTGGAACCCTTTGGTTCTATCCACTGAGCCAAACCGGCTAGGGCTTTTTTGCTCTTTCCAGATGGAGAATGTAGAAAAGCAGAGAAGCAGTGGGTGATTTTCAATCCTTTTAGCACTGGATTTAGCACCATTTTATTACAAATATTCTGTAATACTCTTTATCATCCTGTCAAATTCCTAGAAAACATTACTTAGATACACAGAATTTTAAACAAAAGATATAATGTCATAAATGTGATACAAAGAAAGAATAAAAGAAAAATTATGTGCACTGTATTTCAATACATAAATGCTTGGTTATAACTTCATTATAAGATACTAGAGGCCCAGTGCACAAAATTCATGCATAGGTGGGGGTGGGGGATGTCCTTCAGCCCAGCCTGCTCCTTCTCCAATCTGGGACCCTTTGAAGGAAGTCCAACTGTCGGTTTAGGCCCGATCCAGAATATCCCTCACACAATCCAGGACTGCTGGCTCCCAACTGCTCATCTGCTTGCTTCCTGATTGCCCCTAACTGCTTCTGCCTGCCAGCCTGTTTGCCCCTAACTGCTCTACCCTGTGGGCCTGGTCACCCCCAACTACCCTTCCCTGCAGGTCCGGTCACCCCCAACTTCCCTTCTATGCTGGACTGGTCACCTATCACTGCCCTTCCCTGCTGGTTTAATCACCCCCCAACTGCCCTCCCTTGCACGCCTGGTCCCTGCCAACTGCCCTCCCCTGATGGCCATCTTTGGGGTGGCCATCTTATGTCCACAGGAGGGCAGGATCTTGTGACCACTTGAGGGCAAGTCATCTTGTGTGTTGGAGTGATGGTCAATCTGCATATTACTTTGCATATTATTAGATAGGATAGAGGCCTAATGCATGGGTTGGGGGCCGGCTGGTTTGCCCTGAAGGGTGTCCTGGATCAGAATAGGTATTTCCTTTGGGCATGGGGTGGCCTGAGTGAGGGGCCTGTGGTGGTTTGCAGGCTGGCCACGCCCTCCAGCAACCCAAGCAGAGGCCCTGGTATCTATTTTTTTTTCTACAATTGAAACTTTTGTAGCCTGGAGCTGAGCCAAGCCTTCTGCTCTCACAGCCATTGAAACTTTGTTGCCTTAACCTCCAATCAACCATTTCTTTGTATTTGAAATTTTGAAATAAGGGCAAAATGAATGTACTCGTATACATCCCATGGGTGTAGAATGGGAGAGCTATAAAATGCAGACTGACAGGTGTGTTATATTGGAATTCAGATACAATGTATATTACCTCCCATTACATAATTTTTTGAACAGTGAATAGCTTTTGGCAAAATTCCAGAATGAAACAGAGTATAATCCTCTCTCAAATTTTCACAGTAGTTACATTCTTTAAAAATTCAACAGCAAGTATACATTCTGTGTTTATATGTAGGCTTCAAATTATTCCAAGCAGAATTTTCACCTACTTGCATTTCTAGCAGGAGGGAGGGAGTCTTTTGTTAGCAGGAATTGCAAGAGTTCTTCCCCTACTCTTACTCCCCATCATTGTATCAACAAAAACGCACCTACACATTTCCTCCATGCTCACTGGGAAGGAAGGAGACAGGACTACACATACGGATTTAAAAAATATATATTTTATTGATTTCAGAGAGGAAGAGAGGGGGAGAGAGAAACATCAATGATGAATGAGAATAACTGATTGGTTGCCTCCTGCACGCCCCCTACTGGGATCGACCCCACAACCCAGACATGTGCCCCTAGAACTGAACCCAGGACCCTTCAGTGTGCAGGCTGACACTCTTTCCACTGAGCCAAACCAGCTAGGGCTACACCTATGGATTTTGATGCTTTTGCCTCCAGAAAGGTATCCTTATATGAGTTTAGGTCCTGAGATTTACATAATTTGTAGCCAATTGATTGATTTTTGACCACTTTATTACATTGACAATCTGTTTTACTTAGTTTTTGAAGGGGCACAAAAGGAATGAGTTAAGAGACCTGTATTTGAGATTGTGATAAAATTAGAGAAATTTAGAACACTCTAGTTGGCACTGATTGTTTCTTCTCTCACCTCCTATACTATATTAATTTTCTGTTTCATTTATTCATTCAATATTTATTGAGCCCTCACTTAGTTCCAGATACTATGACAGGGTAGAGGATACCAAGAGGACTAAGATATGTTGCCTCTGCCCTTAAATTGCTCCAAGTCCAGCCAGGGGGCTGACACAAATACTTAATAACAACTATTACCTGTCTGGCTTGTGCAATCTTTCAGAGCTTGCAGGAAGATCTGGGATGGAGATAGCAGCATTTAATGCATAAGCTTTACTAAAGCAGGAGGAACTACTATTAGAAGTAGGAGAGAAAGCCAGTGTATTTATTTTTTCACCTTGAGCTTTCACACAATTTGCACTTTTGTGTCTTGGCAAGGTCAATAAAGATCACATAATTGTATACTAAATGGAAGTTGAAAAAAATCCTTATTCAAACTAACTGCCATATTCACCATTATTTATCACTCTTTTATTCATGAAAATTTTTTTCTTTGCTTTTGTGTTATTATTTTCTCTTGATTTTTACATTTATCTGTGATCACCCTTTAGCATCTTTGTTTCTGGTTCTTCTTTTCTTTGCTTTTAACATTGTTTTCCAGAGTTTCTTTTTTGGCTCTATTATCACTTTACATATTACACACACTTTTCTTATTCAAACCCATCACTTCTGTTAATGACTCTCTTCCATGTTCCCAACCCAAACCTTCCCCCTGAGCTCCAGATTCTATTTGAAAAGATTTGCAAGAAGAGTGGTTAAGTGAAAAAAGCAAGTTGCAGATCAATATGATCATATTTATATATAGAAAAACAAAAGATATGTGCATATGTAGTCTTTTATACTATCAATGTGCATATTTGTTTCTGCTTTATTTCAACCTGGTCACTAAAAAGGTAGGTACCTTCTTTTCAGTTTGGGGGTTGTTTGGTTAAATAAAATAATAATTTTATAGTAATTATCCAACTATATATCTTTTACTTTATTGCAAATATTGATGGATATTAATTAAGAAATACTTTTATGTTTTTATTTTAAAGCACTATAACATGAATAAAAATATGACTGTATTGTAACCACATTAATTAGAACATAACTTTTATTCCATAATAGAAACGCTTTGCAAAAAGTTGAATGTTGCTGACTCTCTGGAGCAAAGATTGAACAAATTGGAATTTTCGGAAGTAAGAAGTTATATTATTCATTATTTGACTCAAATTATTTTTCCAGTTTTGGTGGGTGTCACATACACATTAACTTAGAATTAAATTAAATGTAAACATAATAACTTGTTTTATCGATTCTAAGATGCACATTTTAAAGCCTCTGAAATTATGGTTACATCTTATATTCAAAGGCAGCTTACAATTTCTTCCAATCGGTGGTATGCATGATGTGAAAGTGTGAAAAATTCCACTGACACCTTTGGATAAGATAAAGAAAAGCCATCTTCTTGTATTCAGTGAAATCTGGTTATACAAATAACAACGAGATTTAAACTTACCTATGGGCCCAGCACTGTCCTAAGCTATTCATACAGAGTGAGCCAAAAGTAGGTTTACAGTTGTGAGTATGCGAAAGACAATTTATTCTTGTATTATTATTTATAGACTAGAGGTCTTGTGCATGAAATTCGTGCACTAGAGGGGTTGGTCCCTCAGCCAGGCCTACATCCTCTCGCAGTCTGGGACCCCTTGGGGGATGTCCAACTGTCAGCTTAAGCCCACTCCCCTTAGGGACATCCCTGGCAGTTGGACATCCCTCTCAAGGTCGGAGACCCCTTGCACTTTACTACTCACCTGCTCGCTGCTCCTTACCACGTGACTTGCATCTCCTCTGTGCTGCTGCAGAGGCAGGAAAGTCTCCCACCACCACTGCTGCACTCTCCAGCCATGAGCCTGGCTTCTGGCTGAGTGTCATTCCCCCTATGGGAGTGCACTGACTACCAGGAGGCAGCTCCTGCACTGAATGTCTGCCCCCTGGTGGTCAGTGTGTATCACAGAAACTGGTCATTCTGGTCATTCCACTGCAATGGTCGCTTAGGCTTTTATTATATAGAGTAGAGGCCCTGTGCATGAAATTTGTACATGGAGGGGTGTCTCTCAATCCAGCCTGCACCCTCTCCAATCCGGGACCCCTCAAGGGATGTCC
>PVJN01041132.1:0-18923 GCA_004026805.1 Lasiurus borealis
ATCTCACAGACACAGAGCACCACAGAACAGAGTATACATTCACTTCAAATGCACATGGGACATCTTCCATGTGAGACCATAAGATGAGCCACAAATTCATATTAACCAATCAATAGGTTTCAATAATATAGATATGATTCAAAGTATCTTCTCTGACCACAATGGGATAAAGTTTTGAAATAAAAACCTTCACAGCCAGATTTTCAGAGGGAACGGGTTGACTGACTAGCCTTATGCTCACCAGAAAAAAAGGACCAGGTCCTGGGGCATGCAGTCTAAACCACCAGGAGCAGAAACAGATGAAGGCAAACATTTCAGCCATTGTGGTGTAATGGGGTTTTCTTACAGGTTTGAGTAGGAAGATGTAAGTTATTTTGAAGGAATTTACATGGGCTATAGATAAGGGACAGAATAATGGTAAGTGGGGCTAGTTCTGGGATAGGTGTATAGATGGTAGGAAGAAGTGTTTGCTGCTTTGGGAAAGTTTGCTGAGCACTTTGATCAGTACATGTGAAGCAGAATGTGGTGAAATCTGGTGGTCAGCTAGCCCTTATTGAAAACCAGCTACACTACTAGCTCTTATATTCACACTAGAAGCCCAGTGCCTGAAATTAGTGCATGGGATGAGGGTGACTTTAGCCCAGCCTGCTCCCTCTCTATTCTGGGACCCCTTAAGGGATGTCCAACTGCCCGATTAGACCCAATCCAAATAGGGCAGATAGAGATCCCTCTCACAATCCAGGACTGCTGGCTCCCAACTGCTTGTATGTCTGCCTTCCTGATTGCCCCTAACTGGATCTGCCTGCTGCCCTGATCACTCTCTAACCACTCCCTTGCCAGCCTCATTGATGCCTAATTGCTCCCCTTCCAGGCTCTTTTCCCCTAACTGTCCTACCCTGTGAGCCTGATCACCCCTAATAGCCATCATGTGCAGGCCTGGGTCCTTCCAAATAACCTCTTGTTCTGGCCATCTTGTGGTGGCCATCTTGTATCCACATGGGGGCAGGATTTTTTGAGCACATGGGGGGAAGTCATATTCTGTGTTGGAGTGATGGTCAATCTGCATATTACTCTTTTATTAGATAGGATAGAGGCCTGGTGCACAGGTGGGGGCCAGCTGGTTTACTATGAAGGTTGTCCTGGATCAGGATGGGTGTTACCTTGGGGTGTAAGGTGGCCTGAGCAAGGGGCTTGTGGTTGTTTCCACACTCCATGGAAACCAAGCATAGGATTTGGTATCTGGGATTTACTTATCTTCTACAATTGAAAATTTGTAGCCTCTAGCAGAGCCAAGCCTTCTGCTTGCACAGCCATTGAAACTTTGTTACTTTTAGTGAAAGCCTGAGCCTTTGTGGAAAGCTTGGCTTCCTCCATCTCCAGGGGCAACCCAAGCCTCCCTTCTGCTCTCTCTCTGGCCCCAGCCTTTGTGATTGTGTTAATTTGCATACTCACTCTGATTGGTTGGTAGGCATGGCTTGTTGGTGTAGCAGAGGTATGGTCAATTGCATATTATTCTTTTATTAAATAGGACAATTCTAAAGTACCTCTGGAAGTTCATTCACAGTCTCAAGACACATTTCATTAGTTTCCATCTTTGACTTTATTAACTGATGAACTTCCTGTCTCTCTTTCCCACTTCCCTGCCTATTATAATTTAATGAAGTACATGTCACCAGAATTATTATATTTTTAATGACTAACATAGGTTTAGTGTCACTTATCATATGATACAATTTTGCTTTCCTTCAAGGTACATTTCTTTCTATTTCCTGCGCATCTGTTCAGACTCCAAAAAAACAAAACAAAACAAAAAAACAAGAATTGATTGGTTGTAAGTACAACTTGTTCCCCTGACAGCAAGATGAAATCAACATAATGGAAATGCTTAAGAAGAGAAGCAAACCAAAAAAGGAACCAGCAATGTTTACCTCATTCCTCCAAGGAGCAGCTTACTTACCCCACATTACAAACATACTGAACTTGTGAACCAAACTTGGTAGTTCCATTATAGTAGACTACTTTGCCATTTGGGGGTTCTTGTAGCTTTACACATGACATTACTAAAAAATAATTTCAAATTTGTAGTTTCATACCAATGTCAAAATAGATTTGAATCAGAATATAAATTCTACATTGTGCTATTAAGCTGATGGAAATACTTTACTTACTGCATTTCTTGGGCTGACATTGGCTAATAAGTTTATATAGGATTCAGGCTCACACACACATCTATAACACATGATTTATATTTATATTACTTTATTTGGGTGTGTGCTCACCAACCAAAGCCAAATCGTCTTCCACACATACTTGGTCTCCTTTACTCATTACTACTCCTGTAACTACCAAAGCTTCCCTCTGATAACCATCCAACTGTTGTCTGTGTCTGTGAGTTCCAGTTTTACGAATATCTGGTCCTGAAGGTTTTCTGACGGACTCATTTCACTTCACATAATTTTCTCAAGCTCCATCCATGTTGCTGTTAATGCCCAACCTTAACCTATTGTATGCCATAAGCATTGGAGATGCAAGTTGCGGACCTACCCCTATGCCACATACATCTATAAAAAATGTTTTCCCTATGGGGCAGCCCTGACCAACTTTAAAATCATATTTCATGAGAATTTTTAGCTGGAAATATTCAAGGTCACCTGAATTGCACTATATTGATTTTTATAATATTTATTGCAGGTTGATTTTTTAAATTATGTTCAAAATATTGTGCTGTGTGAGGATGGTTTTTGTTTTGGATGTTTGGTAGTTAACTAGTAAAGATTTACCAGAGAATCAATGGCCAAATTAAAAATTTCCTGGAGATTTTCAAAGCCAGAATAAATGTCTTGCTACCTAAAATCTATAACCATCTAAGAAAACCATCATAGTAAGAGTAGAATATGCCATCTAAAATGTATGAAAATCTTTAGAGCAAAAAATAAAAATGTTGTGTACTTACTTGTACAATCTTCCTGGAGAATAGGATCCCATGTGCCATCATTTTGACAAACAGTAAAGATAACTTTGAAAGGAACAATAGGCTTGTATCCTGGGCAACACTCATATTCTATTGAGAACCCAGGACTAATATTGGTTCCATAATTAAACCTGGTTTTCATAGTTTGATATCTTGGTGTCTCAGCACAGGTACCTGGCCACAAGAGAATAAGAACATGAAAGTAAAGTATTTTCCTTTCCACCAGCCACGGATTATGGCTTGGCAGCAGGCAGGTTGTACAGAATAAATGGAAAGTCCTTGGTGAGATTTTAAGTGATTGTGCCAGGCTTTTACTGAAGCATAGTAAGCGCCATCTTGTATAAGAAACTGCTGCTTGCACTTCTCTGCTATTGTTAGGTAATACCTTGTCTTGGAAACTCTGTCATTGTAACTTTGCGACTTTAAGACAGTGTCTTATTCTATAATATGACTTTGTTTTTAGTTCAAATAATAGAAAAAGATAAACTTAACTATCTGACCTTGCAACCTAGCCATCCAATGTAATAGACAAGTATAGACTAATATTGATAATAATTCCCATATTCTTATGACAACTAATAACTCATTATGTATTAAAGGTTACCACTGTCAGTAACAATAACTCACACAGAGCTCTTTGTAATATCTGCAAACCAAGAGGCTCGAAAAGTATAAATACGGGAAACTTCCTGTATGTGTTGCTCAGAGATTTGCAGGAGACACCTCCCTCTGGGCCACTCACAATAAACGACTCCTAATTAATCGGCTCGTTGAGGCCTCTTGTATCTCACCCACTGATTTAGGACACAACATTACCAGGTGATGAGCTGTACTTACTTTAAATAACATTCTATTAGCTTTGGTTTCTTTGAGATGAACCTGAATATTCTCTCAACAGTAAACTGAAGAGAGACCACCAATATTATTGGTTTAAAAATTTATTTATAGATATGTGCCCTTCCCATTTTTCTCTGAGTTCATTCTATATTCACATGCCCCCTGAGAAAATGTCTATAGTATATTAGGGGCATGGTGCATGAAATTCGTGCACTGGGGAGGGGTCCCTTAGCCCAGGCTGTCCCCTCTCACATACTGGGAGCCTTCAGGGGATCTCCTACTGATGACGTAGGCCCACTATCTGTTGGAGCATTCTAGGTTCCCTTTGCGGGAGGCAACGGGGCTGATCAGGGGTAGGCACCAGCCTCATCACCCTGCTACTGCAGCCACTGCCAGTGACCACAACCAGCCACCAAGGTATTTTCCTCTACATGGACTCCAGTCCCTTCACCATGAAAAAAATGACAACTTCTTTAGGCATTTTCAAGATGTGACTTTCATAAGCTATGCCTTTCTTTATTGTTCTTTTTATCCTCACCTGAGGATATGTTTCCATTGATATTTTACCCCTTCCCTCTGATTCCAGGCTCGGCCACTTCCCAAGCCCACAACGTTGGCCCCAGGCTGTAGCCTTGGGAATAGGGCACCCCCTGCCACTCTGATCATGGCTCAGCCCCAGGCTATAGATTTGAGAAGAGGGCACCATCCCCCCCCCAACTCACCCATCCTATTGGAGGCTCAGCTCCTCTCTAAGCCTATAGACTCTGCCCAAGGCTGTAGGCTTAGGAAATAGGCACCCACGCCACTATGATGGGAGGCTCAGCCTTTTCCCAAGCCACAGCCTCTGCCTCAGGCTGTAGGCTTGGGAAGCAGGACCCCCCTAACCCCATCCTGCTGATACAGGGCTCTGCTCCTTCCCAAGTCTACAGCCTCCACCCCAGGTATAAGGCTTGAGAAGCGGGTACCACATCTTCTGAGCCTGAAACGCTCCATGGGATGGCTGGCTGGCACTCACCTGGGTGCCAAGGAGGTTCCCAGGACCCAGGAATGATTGCAAATTAACCACCATTTTTATTGGATTAATTTGCATACTCACTCTGATTGGCTGTGGGCTAGGGGAGGTACTGTCAATTTACATGTTTTTCTATTATTAGGAAAAATAGCCCTCTATCGGTTTCCTCTTCCACAGTTTCAAACACAAGAAGAACACCAAATCAAAAATGAAATGAGCTACATTTACCTCATTCCTCTAAGGAGCAACTTACCCTCATTACAAACATGGTGAGAATGTGCATCAATCAGCAGTCCCCTTAACCTGGGCTACTTTGCCACTTAGGGCTTCTGCTGGCTGTAGACATGGCCTTTCTAAAAGATGATGATGACTTGTCCCTTCAGGCTCAGTCTCCTCTCAGGAGGCAAGGTCCTAGAGGTCAGGGTCATATGCCTTCTGTTCCTACTACACTCTGTTCTCAAGAAATGCTGTGTTAAATGCCGACTCTTAAATAAGCTTGGAGGATTTGAAAAATCCAAATAAAGGTGGGCTAAACTATTTTAAAATATAAGACTTCATGTCATATGTACCATATCAATGAACTGAGCACTTTATAGGTGAATAGATGTTAATTAAATCTCAAAATTTATGAATTTAACATTACTGTAAATCTAATTTATTTTTCCTTCACTAATCAATGGATCATGCTTGGCCACTGTTTTCTGAGGTAGATGTTTAAGCTGTGTCACTATATTGCTATGCTGTTAGAATATTTTGTTTCTGTATTTTTGGTAGTTTTTTTCTTCCTAGAAGTAGAGGCCAGGTGCATGATATTTATGCACATGAAGAGGGGGCAGTTTCCTTTCAGCTCAGTCTGCACCCTCTCCACACCAGAACCCTAGGGCATTTTAGACTGATCGGGCCTAAACCAGCAGTCTGACATCCCTCTCACAATCTGGGACAGTTAGCTCCTACCTGCTCACTTCTCTGCCTGCCTGATCACCCATAACTTCCCCCCTGCCATCCTCATTACCACTAACTACCATCCCAGCTGACCAGGTAGCCCCCCATGACCCTCCTCTGCCAGCCTATTCACCTCCCACTACCCTCCCTTGCCAGCCATCTTGTGAAAACATAAACATAGCTATCTTGCGAAAAAATAGGAGTGGCCATCTTGTGACTGCATGGGACAGCCATGTGGTGAGGGTGTGATGGTCAATTTACATATTACCACTTTATTATATAGGATAGTTTTTTCTTTTTAAATTGAATAAATGTTTATTGTTCAGATTAGTACAATTGTTCCTCTTCCCTCTACATAGCTCCTCACCCCTAGTTCCTTCCTCCCACCCTCTGCCCTTACCTCCCACCCACTGTTTTCATCCATAGGTATACAATTTTTGTCCAGCCTCTTCCCGTGTCCCCCACACCCGTTTCCCCCTCAGAATTTTAAGTCCACTCCCTTTCTCTGCCCCTGATTCTATTGTATTCACCAGTTTATTCTGTTCATCAGATTTTTAATTCACTGGATTTTTAGATTTTCTTGTTCATAGATACCTATTTGTTGTTCCTAATTTTTATCTTTACCTTTTACTTCTTCATCTTTTTCAAGAGTACCTTTCAGCATTTCATATAATACTCTTTGCTGTTGATGAACTCCTTTTGTATTTTCTTATCTGTGAAGCTTTTCATCTGTCTTTCAATTCTGGATGATAGCTTTGCTGGGTAGAGTACTTTTGGTTGTAGGTTCTTTCTATTTATACCTTTGAATGTTTCTTGCCACTCCCATCTGGCCTTCATAGTTTCTGTTGAGAAATCAGATGACAGTCGTATGGGTGCTCCCTTGTAGGTAATTAACTGTTTTGCTCTTGTTGCTTTTAATATTCTCTCTTTGTCTTTTGCTCTTTCATTTTAATTATGATGACTCTTGGTGTGGTCCTCTTTGAATTTCTTTTGTTTGGGGTTCTGTGTGCTTTCGGGACTTGTAAGTTTATTTCTTTCACCAGGTGGGGGAATTTTTCTGTCATTATTACTTCAATTAGGTTTTCAGTATCTTGCTCTCTCTCTTCTTCTGGCAACCCCATAATTCTGATGTTGATACACTTTTAGTTGTCCCAGAGGCTCCTTACACTATCTTCAAATTTTTGGATTCTATTTGCTTTTTGCTTTTCTGTTTGAATATTTTTTGCTTCTTTATATTTCAATCCTTGACTTGATTCTTTCATTCCTCCAGTCTGCTGTTAAGTCTCTATAATATTTTTTATTTCACTCAGTGTGTGTTTAATTTCTAATTGGTTCTTTTTCATATCCTTGAGGGTTTCATTAAATTTATCTGCCTTTTCTAGAAAATTCTTGAAAAATCTTATAACCATGGTTTTGAACTCTATATCCTGTCATTTGTTTTCCTCCATTTCTTTCATTTGTGATCTGTTTCTTTGTCTCCAAATTTTCCCTCCTTCCCTGTGTTGGTAGAGTAGATTTGTGTGCTATGTGTCCTATATGGCCCAGTGGGTCAGCTTCCCTAATAACCTGAGGTAAACACTATTGGTGCACTTTTTTGTGAACTGTGTGTATAGTCTTGTTGTAGTTAAGTCTTGATTATTATTGGTGTCACTGGAGGGGATTGACCTCCAGGCCAATTGGCTGTGAGGATCAGCTGTGTCTATGTCAAGAGAACTTCAGTGCTGGAGACACCCTTATGGGACAAGTATTGAAAGTTGCAAAAGCCTCTGTGCTGGGCTTGGATGGAGCCAAGTCTCAGGACTGAGCAAACAGCCTTGGCTTCCCATCAGCCCTGGCGTATGAGGCTCCTGGGTCTCAGTGTCCCTTGGTAATCACTGCAGGTTGCATTCGTGCATGCACCTCCTGATCTCTGCCTTTCTCGTCTCCCCTGAGTTTCTATGCACTCCTCTTTTTTCCCAACATTCCAGATTCCCCCCATATGAGTCTAGGACTCCAGGGTCTCACTCAGAACTGGGGTTTAATGAAGTCAGATCTGGGATTGTATGCTCTCAGGAGTTCCTGTTTTCCTCCTGGTAGAGAAAGCCAGCCAGGCACTCAGCCGCCTGTCCTCTCCATGCACATGTTTCCATACTTCAGCTTTTTGCAGCTCCTCTGATTCTCTGTCTGCCCCTCTCTTTCCTCTCAGTTGTAGAATTTCCACTCAGCCAGCCTTCCAGTGGTTCTGGATGATACCTGTTCTGTCTGTTAGCTGTAGTTTTGAAATTGTTGTGTGAAGCAGCAATTTGGGTATTCTCTTATGCTGCCATCTTGGTTTCTCCTAAGATAGTAGTCTTTAGTGGTACTTTGTCATTTTGTGTTGTCTACTGCAATGTTTCTTTCAACTTATATTTTGTGTCTTCTTCCTTTATAAATAATGATTCTTTGTAAAGATTTGTCAATATTATTTATCCTTTCAAACAACTCTTGTTTCACTGATCATTTCTGTTGTTTTACTATTTTTATTTCATTTATTTCCATTCCGATCTTCATTATTTCCTTCCATAAACTTATTAGGATTTTGTTTGCTCCTCTCTCTCTAGTTCCTTTAGACATAAATTGGATTATTAATTTGGGATCATTCCAGCTTCTTGATGAAGGCGGGTATAGCTATAAACTTTCCTCTTATAGCTGTTTTTGCTGTATCTCACACATTTTCTACAGTTTTATTTTTCATCTTCATTTGTCTCAAGATAGTGCTTGTTTTCCTAGTTGATTTGAATTTTTACTGGGGTGCTGAGCCCCCTGAATATTATACTTCATTTTTCTGAAACTCAGTAGTTTTAAAAGAGTGTTGGTATCATGGCATAAAACGTGGGGCATTTGCAAACACCAGTGTGACAGGAAAGAAAGGATCTCTGCATTCTAGTACAGGTAGGACAGAAAAGGTGGTTTGGGAAGGTGGACAAGTCAGGGGAATTTGAGCTGCAGTGTGTGGGTCTCCCTGAGATATTTTGCTCAGAGAGGGTGCCTGAGGGCATATCATCACACCTAAGTTTGAAGGACAGGGAGCCAATTATGGAAGAGAAAGGAGGAGCCTGGGGACAGCAAGTGCAGAAGCCCCAAAGTGGCAGAGTGTGGCCTCTGAGCAGAAAAGCCTTCCCTCCCAACAGTCATTGGTTAACTGCTCTCAGAGTGCTGCTCCCTCTTCCAGGGGACCTGCCTGGGGTTGTGACACTAGCAGTGTGGTTTGGTTCCTGTCCACCAGTCCCAGTAAATTTCAGCAATTTTTTTTTAAAATATATTTTATTGATTTTTTACAGAGAGGAAGGGAGATGGATAGAGAGTTACAAACATCGAAGAGAGAGAGACATCGATCAGCCGCCTCCTGCACGCCCTCTACAGGGGATGTGCCCTCAACAAGGATACATGCCCTTGAGCAGAATCAAACCCGGGACCCTTATGTGCACAGGCTGATGCTCTCTCCACTGAGCCAAACCGGTTTCGGCAAATTTCAACAAATCTTAATCAATTCCCTACTGTGCCCCTGGCACTGAGGATCCAACAGTGAGCAAAACACATTGGCTGTTAATGTTCATGTGTGTTTGTGTGCAAACAGACCTAGAATGAAATAAGGATCATGAAAATAGGAATGGCTTGTGATTGATCACCAGTGAGTCCCTATAACCAGCACAGGGCCAAGCACATACAGGCAAATCTTTATTGAATGAATTCTCCTAAGGAGAGAATGCAGCATTCAAACTGTAAATGTAAAAGGATCCTAAAAATCACTTGAGGTATAGAAACACACATGCATATAATGACAGTTGGAAATACCCCATAATAGTCAATTGTTGCCCTTTCATATACGTTTTATACAGTGAGCATATATGTATGTATATATGTATTGATTGCATCCAGTGAGACATGAATTTTGATGTTGGAAGGCCTTCAGCTTTAGTTTATCAGCTGCAGGGGAAAATCCTCTGGATGCCATTTGTTGCTCATTTCTTATGACTCTTTTCTCACTAGGTTTGGCTAACAGTTTTTTTTTTTTGGATGCTTTTAATATCCCCTCATATAGGACCCTACCTAATGAAAAGAAAAGAAAAAAGACTGTGCACATGACATTTGGGAATAGTGAAGGGCATTATCTATATGGAGACACCTGGTACACCTGGACTGGGATCCCCCAGCCCAACCCAGTGGGGCAGAGCACTCACTCCCCAAGGCCTCACTGAGCCCAGGGAACTCAAGGCAAAGCCTCCCCTTGGGCCCAGCACTGGCCCAGCCCACATCCCAGAGCTAGGCATTGAAGAGCAAGTCCTCACCTTCAGCACCTGGTCACGGCTTCCCATCTCCTTTTGTTAATTGTTGGCAGTATTACACGTGCCCCCGTTTTCCCATCCTTTGCCCTCATCCATTCAGTCCCCACCCACTCCTGGCCTTCCTCACACTATTGTCTGTGTCCATGGGTTATTCATATATGCATACATGTTCTTTGGTTAATCTCTGACATCTTGAATAGCTCAGCCCCAAACACCTGCAAGCTTTTGCTAGGGACACAGGGTAAGCTCCAGGACACACTGACTGCACCCAGCACTCCAAGAGGCTCAGTGCCTCCCACCTAACAATGCTCACCCCAGCCCTCTGAAGTCCCCCTCACTTCTGGGTCCCCCACAGAACAACCCAGAGAATCTATGGCTAAGTCTTCTACCCTAACCCCGCATCATCTGGGTCCACCAAGCCCTGCGCCTCCTGCCGCATACACCAAGCCAAGTTCCCTTCGCCCTCCTCTCTGGTTGGCCAGCTCCCCTGCCCTCTTTATTTTGCCTCCAGAGCTGACACCCTTCCCCTTCCCTACCTGAGCACATGGGGAGCAGGAGCTCTAGGGCCAGCAAAGGGATCCCAAGGAAGCACCACGAAAAGGGACTCTCCAGGCGGCGGGCAGATGCCCTGAGCGGCTGATAAGAGGCCCTCATGTTCCCAGATATCAGCGCACAAACCCGAGAGTCAGTGTGAATTTCCTCTTTGAGTGCAGGTCCCAGACGCAACAATCCCAGGACTTAAAGTGTCCAGGGCTTCACACCAAGTGGGCGTGGCCTGGACCCGGACATGAGGAGGCGTGGGGCCAAGGGTGACCTGCAAGGCGGGGTCTAGCCTCCAGAACTGTGCTTCAGCCCTAGATCAGGTGATATCATGTGTGAATCTCTAACCTGGCAATTCTTGAGGTGAGGTGTTAGGCCAGGCCTCACCTGGAAGATGGCATATGGATTCAGGGGCGGAGGTGTGTGTGTGGGGGGAGATTCCTCAGAACATAATGTGTCCATAATTTGGGAAGCTTAAGCGGTTCCTCTTAAACACAAGAATAGTTGTATTTTAGGTTTATTCTAATGGCACAGCTTCAGTCTACTTTCTGATCACATTCACCCCAGCAGCTTTTACAGAGTGATTCTCAACCGCCACCATTGCACGTTCTGCCTCACCTCTTCCAGAAATGGGACCTGGGTCTTGCTTTTCGCTATTTTTCTAAACTCATCCCAGGTGATTCTAATGTGCAGCCTGGGTTGAGAACCACTGGTCTGTGGCTTTGCTTCTATCAGCCATTGGTGGCTCCTTTCCTGTGGCTGCGGTAACAAATCTCAGCAGATTGGGAGTCTCAGTGTCCTGGGGTCACCATAACAAATACTACAGCCCGGGTAACTGGTGAACAGCAGCTCCTCACCGTTCGGGAGCCCGGGAAGCCCAGGATCGAGGCCCTCGCAGTGTCGGCATCTAGTGAGAGCCAGGCTGTGGTTCATGGGCAGTGCCTTCTAGCTGGAAGTTCACGGGGCAGAGGGCTGAGGGACCTTCCTGGGATTCTTTCATAGGGACACTAATCCCATTCATGAAGCCTGAGCCCCCATCACCTAGTAACTTCCCAGTGGCCCTAATGCCATCCCTTTGGGGGTTAGGATTTAACACGGGAGTTTTGGAGGAACACAGACATTCACACAGTGTCTCAAACAACACACATTTATTCTTTCTGTTCTGGAAGTCATCAGTCTGAAGTCAATTTCACTGGGTGGAAATGAAGGTATGGCTGGGCCACCCGCCCACCAGGGGGACTGGGAGAGAAGCAGTTTCCTTGCCTTTTCCAGCTTCTGGAGCTGCACACTTTGTTCTGTGGCTCCTCCTCCATCCTCCTCCAGCAGCATTTTGCTTGAGTGGTCACATCGCCTGGTGCTGTAGTCACATCTCCCTCTCCCTTCCTCTTAGAAGGAGACTATGATTACATTTAGGGTTCCACCTGAATAATGTGGAGTAATTTCCCCATCCAAGGTCTCATCTTTAAGACCACTTGCCATGCAGGTAGCATCACGGGTCCCAGTATTAGTGCTCTGATATCTGTAGGGCTGTAGTACATCCGCCTACCCCAAACCTCAGAATGTGGGACTCACAGGAAGGCAAACCCAGGGCCCCAGCTGAGACCCATTTGACTCAGAATCTGCATTTTATCAACATCAACCTGCGATTCACCTACACATTTAAATGTGATAAGTATAGTGATATGGCATCTTATCCAAATATTTTCTTAAGTCCCATGTGTAGTGCAGATGAAGGAGTATTTTTCTAGGAGCCTTTTCATGTGGTAGTAGTTGATCAACTACCAATCATTTCCCCTCCACCATAAATAAGTGTTCATCTAAATATCAGTAAATTACAGCCAGCCAATGTGTCTTATCAGTTGAGCATCAACATATGAACCAGGAAATCACTGTTCAATTCTAGGTGTTCAATTCCCTGCTGATCAATGATTCTCAGTCATCATTGATGTTTCTATCTCTATATCTCTACTACTCTCTCTGAAATCAATAAAAAAATATATAAAAATAAAAATAAACAGCAGTAGCCGAAACCGGTTTTGTTCAGTGGATAGAGCATTGGCCTGCGGACTGAAATGTCCCAGGTTCGATTCCGGTCGGGGGCATGTACCTTGGTTGCCAGCACATCTCCAGTTGCAGGGGTGCAGGAGGCAGCTAATCGATGTCTTTCTCTCTCATTGATGTTTCTAACTCTCAATCCATCTGCCCTTCCTCTCTGTGAAAAATCAATAAAATATATTTTTAAAAATAAAATAAAACAAATAAAAATAAACAGCAGTAGATTATAGAATTGAAGCCACATGCCCTAACCTAAATCTCAGGATAGCAGAGTTATTACTTGTTTCTGATATTCACTACCTGCAACATACAATAATTGTTTTTTCAAAGCTACACAAAATAATAAAACTACACTTGTCTCCTCTGGCCAACATCAGAGTTACTACCCCTCTGCAGGTTTTCGTGATCTGGAATTCAGGGAACAGGGTGGGTAATTTCTCAATGTGATCTGTACTCATGGCTATTTGTTCACTTTCTGCTTGTATGTAAATGAGAGGGAAAATACTTTATAGACAATAGAACCCAGTGTTCATAAGGGACAGTTTATTCTTTTACAATGTCAATTTCACAAAAAGAAACCAGAAAAGAGTTTTTAATACCGCATTCAAAGTGATATTGTCCATAATGTTAAAAGCCTAAGTGGTCCTCACACATTGTTATCACAAAATAGCCACCACAAGATGGCCTCGCACACAGTGGAGGCTCGGCCAGGTGGCTGTTCCATGTAGTGAGGCCTAGAAGTCCTGTGGCTACCGGTGGTGTGGAGGCCAGTCCCAGTATCTCCACTGCTTCATGCAGAAGAGGCAGTCTCAGCAGGGAGGACAGGTTGTGACCGGGAGAGCGGTTGGAAATGGTGAGGTCAGTAGGTGGGAGCAGTAGTGAATGACTGGGCCAGCAGGTGAGCAGTTTGGTGTTAATCAGGCTGGTGGGAAGCTGTTAGGACCCATCAGGCTAGAAGATAGTTGAGCACTTAGGAGTCAGCAGTCCTCAATGGTGAGAGGGATGTCTGAATGCCGGTTTAGACCTGATCCCACAGTAGGACATGCCCCACAGGATCCCAGATTGGAGAGGGTGCAGGCTGAGTTGAGATACACTCCACGCCTGTGAACAAATTTTGTGCACCGGGCCACTAGTAAAGTAATGATAATAATGAAAAACTTCTGAATAGGAGGAGAATCCAAGATGGCGGCATAGGTAAACAGCTACACTGGTGCCTCGCACAACCATTTCAAAACTACACCAAAAGACAGAACAGACATCATCCAGAACCACAGGAAAGTTGGCTGAGTGGAAATTCTACAACTAGAGGGAAAGGGAGGGGCTCGCAGAGAACCAGAGGAGCTGCAAAAAGCTGAGGTACAGAGACGCGTGCACGAAGAAAGTGGGTGCTTGGGTACCTGGCTAATTTTCTCTGGCAGGAGGGAAATGGAGACTCTCAAAGGCCCTGAACCATTCATCTTATGACACTAAACCCCAGATCCAGCCGAAACTCTTATGGGGGGAGTTTGGACTGTGAAAAGGGAGAGGTGCAGAGAAATTTATGGGAGTCGCAAAAGATCAGAGGGCTGGTAGCGTGCACAGCACTATGCGCAGAGGACAGATTGCTGATTGTTGCCCTGGCTTTTGAGAGTGGGGGGGAGACAGATCCTCCCAACCATGTCACTTCTGACTCCACTAAGCCCCAGTTTCCGGTGAAACCCTGAGGACCTAAACTCATATGGTCCTGGGGTGCAGGGGATGTGGAAAAGCAGCTGTCTGGAGGCACTGCGGGTGTGCGCGCCCAAGGACGGCTCCAGCGATTATCCAGTCACGTGAGACTCAGGGGCCGTGGAGGGCAGGGCCTACTGAAAGGCAAGGTGGTCCCTTAAGCCCTGAGACTACATCCCTCCCAAGCTCAACAGAGAGGCTTCTGTGGTTTTGAAAGTCTGGTATCATAAGGCTGAATCCAACAGAATTTCTCCCAGCATAGTGAAAATGCTGAGACATGGGAAAGGATCACAAACAAGAGAAATGGAGGAAAAGAAATGACTGGATATAGAGGTCAAAACCACACTTATAAGGTTTTTCAAGAATATGCTAGAAAAGTTGGATAAAATTAGCGAGAGCCAAGGGGAGATGAAAAAGGACCAACTAGAGATGCAAAAGATCCAACTAGAGATGGAAAAGGTCCAACTAAAGATAAAAAAGAACCAACTAGAAATTAAACATACACTGACTGAAATAAAAACTCTTATACAGAGTCCTAACAGCAGACAAGAGAAAGGCAAGAATCAAGTCAAAAATTGGAAATATAAAGAAGCAGAAAACATTTAACTGGAAAAGCAAGAAGAGAAGAGAATCCAAAAATGTGAAGATAATGTAAGGAGCCTCTGGGACAGCTTCAAGTGTACCAACATCAGAATTGTGGGGGTGCCAGAAGAAGAGAGAGAGCAATATACTGAAAACCTATTTAAAGAAATAATGACTGAAAACTTCCCACATCTGGTAAAAGAAATAGACTTACAAGTCCAGGAAGCACAAAGAACCCCATATAAAAGGAATCCAAAGAGGGCTACACCAAGACACATCACAATTAAAATGCCAAGAGCAAAAGACAAAGAGAGAATATTAAAAGCAGCAAGAGAAAAACAGTTTATTACCTACAAGAGAGCACCCATACGACTGTCAGCTGATTTCTCAACAGAAATGATGCAGGCCAGACGGCAGTGGCAAGAAATATTGAACGTGATGAATAGCAAGCACCTACAACCAAGGATAATCTATCCAGCAAAGCTAACATTCAGAATTGAAGGGCAGATAAAGAGCTTCACAGAGAAGAAAAAGCTAAAGGAGTTCCTCAACTCCAAACCAGCATTATATGAAATGCTGAAAGGTACTCTTTTAGAAGAGAAAGAAGAAAAAGGTAAAAGACAAAAAAAAAAAACCTAAATGTAAACGATTAAATACTCCAATCAAAAGACATAAGGTAACTGATTGGATAAGAAAACATGATCCATATATCTGCTGTCTGCAAGAAACTCACCTCAGGAAAAGAGATGCACACAGATTGAAGGTGAAGGGATGATACATGGTATTTCAGGCAAATGGAAATGAAAAAAAAGCTGGGGTTGCAATACTTATATCTGACAAATTAGATGTCAAAGTGAAGGACATAATAAGAGATAAAGAAGGCCACTTCATATACTAAAGGGAACAATCCAACAAGAAGAAATAACTCTGGTAAACATATATACACCCAATATAGGAGCACCTAAATACATAAAAAATCTCTTGGAGGATATTAAGGGAGAGATCGACAGCAATACAATCATAGTAGGAGACTTTAATACCCCACTGTCACCATTGGACAAATCCTCTAAACAAAAAATCAGAAAAGAAACATCAATCCTAAGTGACTCACTAGACCAGATGGAATTAATTGACATCTTCAGAACATTTCACCGCAAAGCCACAGAATATACATTCTTCTCCAGTGCACATGGGTCATTTTCAAAGATAGATCATATGTTGGGTCATAAGAAAAGTCTCTTCAAATTCAAGAAGATAGAAATCATATCAAGCATTTTCTCAGACCACAGTGGCATAAAACTGGAAATCAATTATAATAAAAACAATAGAAAGAAATCAAACACATGGAGACTAAACAACATGCTATTAAACAACGACTGGGTAACCAGAGAGATCAAGGAAGAAATAAAAAACATCATGGCAACAAATGACAATGACAACACAACAATCCAAAATTTATGGGACACAGTGAAAGCAGTCTTGAGAGGGAAGATCATAGCCCTACAAGCCTACTGCAAAAAACAGGAAACAATGGTAATAAATTACCTAAACCTACAACTCAAAGAGCTAGAATGAGAGCAACACTAAAAGCCCAGTGTACTCAGAAGGAAGGAAATAGTGAAGATCAGAGCAGAGATAAACAACTTGGAGATCAAAGAAACAACTCAAAAGATCAACAAAACCAAGAGCTGGTTCTTTGAAAGGATAAACAAGATTGATGGACCCCTAGCCAGGCTCACAAAGAAGCAAAGAGAGAAGACCCAAATAAACAAGATCAGAAATGAAAGAGGAGAAATAACAACAGACGCTGTGGAAATACAAAGGATTGTTAACAAATACTATGAACAACTCTATTCCAACAAGTTGGACAACCTGCAAGAAATGGACATTTTTCTAGAAAAATATAGCCTTCCAAAACTCAATGAGGAGGAAGCCAAACATCTCAATAGTCCAATAACTATGGAAGAAATTGAAGCAGTCATCAAAAAGCTTCCAGCAAATAAAAGCCCGGGACCAGATGGCTACACAGGAGAGTTTTACCAAACATTTAAGGAAGAATTAAAACCAGAGACAGCCAAGATGGCGGCATAGGTGAACACCTACACTGCTGCCTCGCACAACAATTTCAAAACTACAACTAAAAGACAGAACGGACATCATCCAGAACCACAGGAAAGCTGGCCGAGTATAAGTTCTACAACTAGAAGGAAAGAGAGGGGCTCACAGAGACCCAGAGGAGCTGCAAAAAGTTGAGGTACGGAGACGCGTGCTGAGAGAGCGGGTGCCCGAGTACCTGGCTGGCTTTCTCTGGCGGGAGGGAAACGGAGACTCTCAACGGTATTGAACTCCTTATCCTACGACACTCAACCCCAGACCCACCCGAAACTCAGACGAGGGGAGTTTGGACTGTGAAAAGGGAGAAGTGCCTGGAAATTTAGGAGAGTCGCAAAAGATAGGAGGTCTGGTCATGGTTGGTCGCACGCACACACACGGCGCCGCCCGGAGGACAGATTGCTGATTGTGCTGCTGGCTTTTGCGACTGGGCGGGAGACAGACCCTCCCAACTGTGCCACTTCTGAGTCCACTGGGCCCCTGTTTCGGGTGAAACCCTGGAGACCTAGACTCGTGTGGTCCTGGGGCTCAGGGGAGCTGGAAAGGCAGCAGTCTAGAGGCACTGCGGGCATGTGTGCACAAGGACCGCTCCAGCCATTACCCAGTCACGTGAGACTCCGGGGCCGTGGAGAGTGGGGCCGACTGGAAGGCAAGGCGGTTCCTTAAGCCATTCGACTCCATCCATCCCAAGCTCAACAGAGGCTTCTGTGGTTTTGCAAGTACAGAAGTTTCCCCGACATAGTGAAAATGCCAAGACAAGGGAAGGGATCAAAAACAAAAGAAATGGAGGGAAAAAAACGACTGTATATAGAGTTCAAAACCACGCTTATAAGGTTTTGCAAGAATATGCTAGAAAAGATGAATAAATTTAGTGAGAGCCAAGAGGAGATGCAAAAAAGCCTACTCGAGATTCAAAAGAGCCAACTAGAGATGCTAGAGATGATGCATAAATTTAGCGAGTCCCAAGAAGAGATGAAAAAGGACCAACTAGAGACACTGACTGAAATAAAAAATATACAGAGTCCTAACAGCAGACTAGAGAAAGGCAAGAATCAAGCCAAAAATTTGAAATATAAAGAAACAGAAAACACTCAACTGGAAAAGCAAGAAGAAAAAAGAATCCAAAAATGTGATTATAATGTAAGGAGACTCTAGGACAGCTTCAAGCGTACCAACATCAGAATTGTGGGGGTGCCAGAAGAAGAGAGAGAGCAAGATACTGAAAACCTATTTAAAGAAATAATGACTGAAAACTTCCCACATCTGGTAAAAGAAATAGACTTACAAGTCTAGGACGCACACAGAACCCCACATAAAAGGAATCCAAAGAGGACCACACCAAGAAACATCATAATTAAAATACCAAGAGCAAAAGACAAAGAGAGAATATTAAAAGCAGCAAGAGAAAAACAGTTTATTACCTACAAGGGAGCACCCATACGACTGTCAGCTGATTTCTCAACAGAAATGATGCAGGCCAGACAGGAGTGGCAAGTAATATTCAACGTGATGAATAGCAAGAACCTACAAACAAGAATAATCTATCCAGCAAAGCTAACATTCAGAATTGAAGGGCAGATAAAGAGCTTCACAGAGAAGAAAAAGCTAAAGGAGTTCATCAACTCCAAACCAGTGTTATAGAAATGCTGAAGGGTACTCTTTTAGAAGAGGAAGAAGAAAGAGGTAAAAGCCAAAAAGTTATGAACAAATACATATCTATCAACAAGTGAATCTAAAAATTAAGTGAATTAAAAATTTGATCAACAGAATAAACTGGTGAATATAATAGAATCAGGAGCACAGAAAGGGAGTGGACTGTTAATTCTTAGGGGGAAAGGGGTGAAGGGTGTACAGGGAGAGA
>PVJN01041133.1:0-18911 GCA_004026805.1 Lasiurus borealis
AACTTTTGTGTAAATGCCTGTGATACCTCTGGGCTGGAGAGCAAACATGTGAGGAACTCAATTGCCTTTAGTCAACGGACTCTGTTGGATTCTATGATTGGGCCAGTGTGTCTGCAGAAGAGGGAGATCAGAACCAAACTTTAGTTCCAAAAAGTATATGGAAAATGAGTAACAATATATAGACTTTAAATTCTGGTTACATATTGAGGTTCCAAGTTAAAATTTCAGAACACACACTCCTACTGTAGCATACAGAACTTAACCTCTGACTAATACAGAGTTACTATGGAAAATAATCCTCTATGTTCAAAGAACACAACTACAATAAAGACACATAGTCTTCCTTTCAGCATCCAGGAGCCCCTGGACATCATCATTATAAACATCATGCAATGTTAAACAAAACTGTAAACAAAAATCAGGTTATTTGGATTCTCTATTGATGACCAATTGATATAGGATGGGCATGTACTAGGTTTAAATGTGTGTGAGAATCTATATATAATATGTACACATGCAGGCACTTCCTCTGGCTGATCTGCCCAGGTCAAGTGAAAATAGTGCCTAAATAAAACACTGTTATAAATATTCAAAACTAGTAAGTCAATGTAAGTGTCAATATTTTGTTATCAATTGAATATGCTTTAAATTAATTAGATTATATTAACTGTAATTCTTAGCAACTGTCTATTTTAAAATAATAAATTAGATCAGCTTACTTTATTTTCCTCAGTAGTAAATTTCTTCATTAAGTTACATTATGACTATTCTCATTGAGCTTCAAACCTGGTTTCCCTAATTCATATAGTCTGTTCTATTGATTTAGAGATGAGATCCTATCTGTGTCCAGTATCACATTTCACACATAAACCATGAGAATGAGTAGGGGAGACTCACACCAATCCTTAAATAAAATTTCTGTCAAAAAAACAGTGTGAATGAATGGAAAATCTAAAAGAACATGAAAGCAACAACTCCTAACGTCTTTCTTGGATAAAGACTGACCTCATGTGTTAAGAGACCAGATATAGTTGAAATCCATTTTTACAAGAACATTTGAAACCCACAATTTAGAAACAAGTGTGTAATAAAAATTCAAAGAGTGAACTGAGGATAATATAAGCAGAGTAAAATAATATTTAAAATATAAAGCCAAGATCCAAGAGAGGCCCTTTCAAAATAGATTGCCAACTTTCCTCATTTCATATTTATATATTTAAATGAAGCCTAACGCAACCATTTTATCAAAAAAAGATGTGACAAAGAAACTCATTTGTTCATTTCACTTGTAAGAACTTCCACAAACTGAGTGATTTTGAAAGATGAATTCATTTATTCTACTAGTGTCACATTAACACACTCTGCTATTGCAGCTGCTGAAATGAAAATGTAGCACAAACACATATATATTATGACTAGAGTATGAGTAACAGAATAATAAAACATAAAAAAAAAATACCCCAGTGAATGGGTATCACTGAGTTAGAATGAAAAAATAAATATTGTAAATTGATACAACTTATGTAGACATTGCCTGTATTGATTTAGAAAAATAAAAAACAAAGTCACTAATTTGTGTAATAATATTAAGGAACAACAATGTATTTCCCTGATTCAAATATGTTTTGATAGAAGTATTTTAAAAATTCCCCTGTGTATTGCTATGTAGGAATTTTTAAAATACTTTTATCAAAAACTATGATTTTAGGTGTTCAGTATGTTAACTTAAATAAATCATTAAATAATCCTTAAAAGGTCAGCATGGAAAAAGAACAAAAAAAAAAAGAGAGAGCAGACAAACAGTTATTAATCTTAACATCCAGCATTGACCTTTAGGTAGAAACAAGGTTCATGAAGTTTTTAAGGAAGATATATTTTCACGAAAATTATTTTTCATTTTTATTTTAATGAAAGAATATTAAGTGGATTAGGACTAAAGACATAAGAACTTTCATACACTGCAATTAATGTTTTTCTCAGTAATTAATTAATTTTTCATCTGTTTCTTTAGCAATGTGTGAAGCACTCTGCCTCTACAACCCTAAAAAAGACAGGTGTTATTATTATCTTCACTTTAAAGGTAAGGAAACTGAGGCAAAGAGATTAGGTGATTTGCTGAAGTCCTACAATCAGTGGTTACACATTAGCTCTAATGACAGCAATATGTGGTTTGCTGTTCCAAACGTTTAAGAAAAATATTAATGGACTAGACCAAGCACTGATATTCTCAAGACTTGTTTTTTGGCTTAACTAAACTCCTAAAGAAGAACCAAAAAGAACCAAAAAACATGATCATACACAGACCCCTTCGTAATATTCCCAGGGTCATACTCCCTACAGAATATTAGTATTTCAGAGCTTACTGAATTTAAGAATATGTATTTTTCACATACAAAACATCACTCAAGTACTATAATTAATCAGAAACAAATAAATTATAATCTCTGACTAAATAGCAATATCACCCCTAACGTAGCAAAATAAGACTTATGTTCTTCCTTTAGAACAGTGATTTTCAACCATTTTAATGCCAAGACCCTTTAATACAGTTCCTCATGTAAAAAAATTGAAAAGCACTGCGTTAGAACAAGACAGTCTAAAATGATCAATTGTTTGGAAATTTAAAAAGCAAAAAAGTCCATATTTTAGTTCTAGTCTCTGAATAAGTAAGAAAATGAAGATGAAAATTGAGTTAGCTGCATGAATGAACATACTTTCAGTTACTTATGTTAAATTGACTAAAAAATAATAATTTTTCTTTTCCTTTAGAAAACATTTCATATTTTCAAGCACAAGTACTTTTAAAATATGAGATGTTTTAAAAAGTTCTTTAAATGTGATTATGGTCTTAAAAAATATCAGAACCTTGGGCATGTTATTTAGGTGTCATCTTCCCCAAAACTGTATAAAGATAAAAACTAACAAACATAAAAATCTTCAATTAAGCCCATACCTGGGAATTGGGGGCAACTGGGCCTGCAGGGGTGACCAGGCCTTCAGAGGAGGGCAGTTAAGGGCAAAGTGGCTGGCAGGAGTACAGTTAAGCATCAATCAGGCTGGCAGGGGAGTGGTTAAGAGGTGATCAGGCTGGAAGGGAGAAGCAGTACAGGGCAATCAGGAAGGCAGGCAGGTGAGCAGTTGGGAGCCAGCAATCCTGGATTATGAGAGGGATGTCTGACTGCTTGGTTAGGCCCAATCCTACCGAGAGAGGGTACAAACTGGATTGAGGGACACATACTCCTCTGTGCACAAATTTTGTGCACTGGGCCTTCAGTTACTTAATAAACAGTCAAAACTTTAAAATAAACAATCTAAAAATATATCTATCCCTAAATTATGAAAAATATAAAAATTTCACATAGTTTATACTAAAAATAAACATTTTTGTCAAAACTTCTTTGCCATCTTCCTTAATAGTCAGCTATAATAATAAAAGCATAATATGCTAAATAGATTGGACATCCTTTTAGACAAAGCCGGGCTGTGAGGAAAGCAGGGAAGCCAGTGCCAGCATCCAGGGGAAGGAAGGCGTACTCTTGCACAATTTTCATGCATCGGGCCTTTAGTTTAAAATAAAATCTTCCTGACTAGTTGTAAGTATTTGAACTGATCTAATATAAACCAATTAATAAAGGATATGTGGCATAAAATTCAGAAACCCACAGCATTTTTGAGGTTTGCACTCCAACTATATGTAAAAGTAATTAGCCATTTGACTACTCAAATAGGCACACTCCATAAGCCTATTTGTTCAACTCATTTTTAAATTAATATTAGGTTAATATATTCTTAAATTTTATGCTGAGCATCTCTAATGCTATTATGTGGAGAAAAGGAAACCCTAGTACATTGCTGGTGGGAATGCAGACTGGTACAACCATCATAAAAAACAGTGTGGAGTTTTCTCAAATATTAAAGATGAAACTGCTATCTGACCCAATAATCCCACTTCTAAGAATATATCCCAAGAAGCCTGAAACGCCAATCAGAAAGAATATGTGTACTCTTACATTCATATTAGCTAAGATCTGGAAATAGCCCAAGTGCTCATTAATAGATGAGTGGATGAAAAAGCTGTGGTATATTTATACCATGGAATACTATGCAGCTGTAAAAAAATTAAGATCTCTTACCCTATGAGATAGCATGCAGTGGTTCTCAACCTTTTTAATGCCATGACCCTTTAATACAGTTCCTCACGTTGTGGTGACCCCCAACCATAAAATTATTTTGGTTGCTACTTCATAACTACAATTTTGCTACTGTTAATGAATCGTAATGTAAATATCTGTGTTTTCTGATATTCTCAGGTGACCCTGCTAGCGGTTCTCAAGCTTAGGCTCTACAGCAGTGGTTCCCAATCTGTGGGGCCCACAGGTTGAGAACCGCTAGTAAGGTCACCTGAGACCATCGGAAAACACAGATATTTACATTACGACTCATAACAGTAGCATAACCCATGGACACAGACAGTAAGATAGTAAAGCTTGTGGGGGGAGGAATGGTTCCAGTGTGGAGAGGGCCAATGGGGGAAAAAGGAGAATATATGTGATACTTTCAAAAATAAATATAAATTTTTAAAATTATGATATTGAATAGTATGATTTTATAATGTTACATTAATAACATTTTAAACTGACACCTTAGGCTTTTTTCTTAAGATGAAAAAATTTTAAATAAAAAATGTAGTGAGAATTGTTCATCAATTCCCATGCCCAATAGCCCAGCTAAATTATCTCTATGTTGTCATTTTTTGTCTCTTTTACTGGCCTATCCATTTTCTCTTTTCCTTCTTTTTACCCACTTTTTAGTATTTTAAACCAAATCCCTAACATTCACTAGTAAATCCTTAAGTATACATCTCTTACTGATAATGTTTTTAATATATTAACCAATATTTGGTAGAATTCACCAGTGAGCAATGTGAGCCTTGAGTATTACTGGAGAGAAGGTTTTTAACTACAAATGCAATTTATTTCAGAGATATAGGGGTATTAAGATAATCTATTTTTTCTTGAGTAAGCTTTGGTAGTTTGTATCTCTCAAATAAATTTTCCATTTCAAAGAATTTGTTGAATTTATAGGCATAAAGATGTCCATAATATCCCCTTGTTATACTCTGAGAATCTGTAAGTTATGTCACTCCTCTGAGTTGTGACACTGGCAATGTGTGTTCTCTATATCTCTCTCTCTTCCTTAATCAGTCTGAATAGAAATTTATCAACTTTGTCAATTTTTTTAAAAAAAACAGCTTTTAGTTTTATTAACTTTCTCTGTAATTTTTATTTTCCATATCATTTATTTCCACTTTGAATTTTATCATTCCCTTCCCTCTGTTTACTTTGAATTTGTTCTTTTTCTTTTTTGTCTCATGTCAAAAGGTATGTTATTGATTTGAGACCTTTCATTTTTTCCTTATATAGGCAGTCAGTGCTACTACAGTAGTCCCCCCCCTTCTCTGCACAGGATACATATCAAGATCCCAGAGAATGCCTAAAACTGGAGATAGTACCAAATTCCCTATGTGGATTTTTTTTCCCTATACATAAATGCCTATGATAAAGTTTAATTTTTAAGTGAGATAAGAAATTAACAACATAATCGAATAATTACTGTACTACACTGTAACAAAAGTTCTGTGAATGTAGTTTCTTTGTCTCTCAAAATATCACCTTGTATTATATATACATCTCAGGAGGGACGGATCAGAATGGCCTGAGACTTGATCACACTACTCAGAACAACACATTTAAACTGAAAACATATGAATTGTTTATCTCTAGAATTTTTCATCCAATATTTTCAGAATATGGTTGGCTGAGGTAACTGAATCCACAGATGGGTGAGAGGAGTACTACCTTAATTTTTCCAAAAGAGCTTGTTAGCAGCATCGCACTAAATCTAATGCGTTGTTTTTCATTATCATTCACTCCAAAATACTTTCTAATTTCTGTTTTGATTTCTGCTTTACTCATGGGTTATATAGGGTTGGATGCACACGGGACCCACAGATCTCTGAGGTCCTCTATGTGGTTCTTGCCACCCTGGTACTCTGGCCTCTCAATTCTGGCTGCCGTGGTCTCCCTGGACTTACTTTTCTGTCTCAACTCTGACAGTGAACTGAGTTTCTCCTGGTCGCACTTCCAGTGCCGTGAGTTGGAACCTCTTTCAATGCATTAGATAGAGGTAATCACAGGACTTCTCTTGTTTGTCTCTCATATCTCAGGGATTATTGTCCTGGATATCCAGCTTCTTGAATACTGTTGTTTCATATATTTTGTCTGGTATATAACTTTCCAACAAGAGACTTAGTTGGAAAGTTGTAAAAAGGACATTCTGGTAAAAGGGAAGCGTGTGAAAGGCCACCTGCCCTATCGAAATTCTGACTTAGGGGATCGTCAAAGGCAGCACCCCTAATTATTCCTTGACCTTTCCAAGCAAGCCTGTGCATGTGCAGACCACCAGGTGTTTACTGGAATCCTTATGCTTAATCCCTAGATGCCTTTGCCAAGAGGACAATGTAAACAGGTGTCTTACAAAGATGGCTCACCCTATTGATTGTATCTAAAGATAAAAATTCCAATAAAGGCCTAAAGAGGCAAGCAATAGAGGCGGCTCTGGCCACCGGAGTCAGGGGCCCCTTAGCCCTCTCGTGCACAGCCAAACTGTGTCTGAGTAATCTGTTCCTCTGTCATTCAGGCGCTGCTGGTCAGTCCCAGCAGTGTGTTGTTGTTCTTTTTTAGGGGGTAGTAGGGGGTAGGGGGACGGGGTTGTTTCAGGGAAGAGAGTAAATCTGGTCCTTATTACTCCATCTTAGCTGAAAGAAAAAAATCCATTTTTGTTTTGTTCTTTATATATCACTATGGACTCATGACTTTTATACATTTTGTTTGTTTTAATCTATTGCAATGATTTTCCTTTTTGAGGCTCAAAGTATCTCAACTTAGGCCAGTGAGAGCTACTACATACTGGCTTTTAGGTCTTTTTGACATGTTTCTACTAGTCCCTATAGTGGCAAATAATATTTAGGCACTAGAGGTTAAGTATTTATTTGTAATTGGCTAAACTTGTTTTTAAAAAGTAGAAGGAAGAGCAAGATGAACATATTTTATGTTTATAAATAGGTACATTGCAATAAAAAAGAACACATCTGTGATGGAGGAGATTAAATTCTGCCACATACAACAATTCACTAACATCCTCAACTGTTAAATAAAGATCACAAAAGTTCTCATCACTTCTTCCCAAATATGGACCCCATCTTTCCAACCATTCCAGTGCAGACAGTTGCTATAGCTGCTATTTTGTCAGAGAATGATTCTGATCTTTTATGTACCAGTGTACCATAATTTTTGGCTAATCTCAAAATGCTCAGAGAAGCACTTAATGATCCAATAAGTCTTGTTTTGCCTTTAATGAGTATAATTTCTAGTGATGGTAAATTCTCACATATGGTCATTGTAACACTTGTGCATGATCTGCTCCTCTGAAGGTACTTCTACTTTACACTATAAACAGCAAAGCTGTGATTAAAAAACATTCATCTGCCAAGATGTTCAGGCATGTTTACATGAAATTAATAAAAAAATCACGGTTACATATGGTTATACTAAGATGATCTCATAGAGCAATAATTGAGAAAAAGGTGCCTCTCTCTCCACTGGCCTCAAGTTCTGATCCTCAAAATAAAATTAAAGCTGTTCAGTCATTTAAGATATAGGACTATCACAGCCTCTGTTTTAGATACACCAGACTAAAACAGTAATTTGATTTATTTTTCAAAGTTTACTTGAATTTTCCAGCAATTTAGGTATCATAGCACATATACTAATATGTATTAGTAACTAACATTTACTTAGTACTTATTGCAATCTCAATACAGAGGCAAGCACCTTGCATATATTACTCCAATTAACACCCTGAAAAAAAAATTTTTTTTTGGCTTAGCTAGTAAGTGGCACAGCTGAGCTTCAACCCTAAGCTAACAACAGAGCCCAGGCTCCTATCTACTGTGCTTTATTGCTACAGTCCTAGGAGACTTTTCAAAAGTCGGTCTTTACCTAGAGAAAAAAAAAAGAAAACATTACTTACTGCTAAACTATAAGCTTAAAGAGACCTGAAGAGAACAAGCCCAAACAAACATGAGATCTTACCTGTTTTATATCAGCCTTGTGCTGCTAACATAGCTGTTTTCTAACAGTAGTGAATTGAATCTCAGCTTTTAAGTGGAAAAGGAAAGATTCATTCTAAGTACAGTGGTACCTTGAGATACGAGTGCCCTAACATACGAGATTTTGAGATAGGAGCCATTGAGCAAGCGATTTTTGCTTTGAAATACGAGCAACATTTGAGATAGGAGTAATCACGCTGATCGGCCGGCTGCACACAACCCACTAGTTTACCCGGACTCAAGCGTCTCATAGTTTCCCATGCCTCAAGGTTACGGAACGAATTAAACTCGTATCTCGAGGTACCACTGAACTATATAAAACAGTTAAAACCTATGCAGTGACAATTTCAGACAATACACAGGTAAACTTTATAGTAACCAGTTTTTCTCAGTACATGTAAGAATTAATGCTAATTATTTTAGAGCTCTGGGAAGCAGAAGAGATGACACATAAGTGCAAGATTACAAAGGAACTAGCATTTCCATCACTGCTAAAATATGAGATTTCATATATTTGGTGTATGTGAAAGCTTTAAGATTACTTTTCTATATAGGTACATTCACCTCTCTTTCACCTTACATACTCAGCTTAAAAATACACAGTGACCACATTCTTTTCTTAAAAGCCAAATGTTTAGAGGACCTAATGACACATAAACACTTAAAACTTCAATCAAAACACCTTCTAAATGCAATACATTATTGTTACCATTTAAATAATTCTTGTCACATATATCAGTTTATTTCATGCATATACACTGAGTGGCCAGGTTATTATGATCTCTGGACACATAATAATCTGGCCACTCAGTGTATGTGTGTGTGTGTGTGTGTGTGTGTGTGTGTGTGTGTGTATATATTATAATCCTGGTGCATGAATTTGTGCATTGGTAGGGTCCGGCCAGCCTGGCCAGGGGGAGGGGACACAAGCAGTTGGCTGGCCTGACCGCTGGTCAAAATCCTAGTTGAGGAGACAATTTGTATATTAGCCCTTTATTATATAGGATATACACTGAATGGACAGATTATTATGTGTTCAGAGATCATTATAATCTGGCCACTCAGTGTATTTCATACTGATTAGCAATAAAAAAGCAAAAAAAAAAAAATAAGCTGCTTATTTAAAAAAATAAGTAATCCATTTTAGAAAGGTTGGGTTTGGCATTATTGACTTACACTGGTTTTAACTTTATCAAATACTAGCATGCTTCAATAATGATTTATTTCTCATGTAGTACTTTATCAATGGCAACTGGAAACCCTGAGAGTAAGTAGCAGGGCACCTACCTTAGTTAGGTGAATGACTCCTTTAGAAGTTACCGAACAGCCCATGAAGCCAACATACTGAAGTTCCGGACAGTGCTCAGCAAAGGCTTTCACGGACTGATCTGTCACCTGGGGAAGAGACGTAAAACAAGTTGTTTAGGGGCATACCGATGCATTTCAGATTCCCTCTGCCCAGCTCTCACCATTCATATTTCCCTCGCCATTAGATCATTTGAATCAGTTTGCACACATGCTGAAGTATTCCTTGTGGGCTTTTGAAATCCTCCCTCCATCCCATACCCCTTCTATCATCCCGTTTTTCCACTTCATAGAAAATATCTCAAAGATGTCAACACCATCTACTTCTACTTCTTCATCTTTCAACACATATTTTTATTGACATATAATTCACATACTATAAAATTCACCTTTTCAAAGGTTACCGTTCAGTGGTTTTCAGTATATTCACAAGGTTGTGCAACCATCACTAATATAAAATTTCAAAACATGTTCATCATTGAAAACAGAAACCCCATGCCTCTATTGGCTATCACTCCCCTATTCCATCTGCTGCCCCCAACTGCCTGGCAACTTTCTGTCTATGGGTTTGCCTAGTCTGAGCATTTTTTTATAATTAAAACTTTACAATTGGTTCCTAAAGTGCAACAATGATCTCTTTATAAGGTGTCTTTCTCCCTTCCAGTGTTTCCTCCAACAAATCTAGTTTTGTTCCTCACTGCTTCAAATTCTTCTGATTTGGATGGTATAATGGTTAATTTTTTATGTCAACTTGACAATGCCAGGAGGTACCCAGATATTTGGTTAAACATTATTCTGGGTGTGTCTGTGAGAGCGTTTCTAGATGAGATTAACATCTGAAAAGAAAGAGTAAAGCAAGAATGCCCTTCCCAATGTGGGTGGGGCTCTCTTATCCAACCCCCTTAATGGAACAAAAGGCTGAATAAGAAGGAATTTGTTCTCTCTCTGGCTCTCTCAGACCTGGAACATAGATCTCCTACCCTCAGACTCAAACTTGTACTGGAACTCACACCATCAGCTCTCCCATTTCTTAAGCCTTTGGACACAGACTAGAATGATACTATCTTATATAATACAAGACTAATATGCAAATTAACCAAACGGAACAACCGGTTGCTATGACATACACTGACCACCAGAGGGCAAGTGCTCAATGCAGGAGCTGCCCTCTGGTGGTCAGTGCACTCACACAGGGGGGGCACCAATCAACCAGAAGCCAGGTTCACAGGCTGATAAACACAGTAGCGGTAGCAGGAGCTTCTCCTGCCTCAGTGGCATCCCCCATTTTATTGCTAATAAGTATAAAATACCCTGAGTGGCCAGATTATTATGGTCTCTGAACACATAATAATCTGGCCACTCAGTGTATATCCCAGACTGTGAGAGGGCGCAGGCACAAATTTCATGCACAGGGCCTCTAGTATACTATCAACTTTCATGTGTCTCAGATTACCAACTGCAGATTTGGGGCCTTCTCAGCCTCCATAATCACAAGCCAATTCCTTACATTAATTTCTTTACAAACACACACACACACACACACACACACACACACACACACACATCATACTGATTCTATTTCCCTAGAGTACACTGACTAATGCGATACCTATTAGAATCCCAAGAAATTTATTAAAAACTCAGAGCCAACAGGGTGAAGCCCAAGAATCTGTATTTTTAACAAGCCCCTGAATGACTCTCAGCCATGTGAAACTTGAGGCCTCGGTGCTATAAAGAGGTTACACTGACAGCTTTTGGCATTTGTACCAGGCCCTGATATATTTAAACAAAGGGCAGGATGAAATTACTTTTTGTCTCCCCCCACCTCCAAAAAGTTTCCATGTAAAAAATGATCTTGCAATTGTGCTAACATTTTCTTCACTGTTCCACAAAGTTGTAGCTTATAAAAGATCCAAATATTCACTGTCATAAACTTAATTTCAGATTCACTTTCCTCATAATCAAGCTAAAATCAAGTTGAACACTTCTGTTAGTTTTTCAAAGAATAACAACTTATATCTCTTTTGCATTAGCTTTAATATTAGTGACTCATATATTCTGGATATATATTGAAAAATAAAGGTATGTGGATAGTATTAATTCTAAAACAACACAAGAACATTTTCCTAAAATAACAAAACCAACAGCATCCATAGTACATCTGATAAAAGATTAATTCTGTCCTTAAAAGTATGCTTCAGCATATTAAAAACTAAGGGTGCCACTGATAAATTAAAAATGGACCTTCCTGAGACTCAGCCAAAATATGTCTCCTTTTCATTGACATCTTCAATAGCTTGCACACTGGCCCTCTTTCTGATACTCTTGACCTCACAAATCTGTTCTCCATCCATCAAGCCACAGTAATCTTTCAAAGAGTGTAAATCAGATCATGTCAGTCTGCTCTTAAAAATCCTCCCGTGGCACCAATTATCTTAAGAGTGAAATCCAAACTCCTATAATCTACAAGGCCCTGCATGATCTGACTCTTCCCTGTCTCTCCCTTCTCATTTCATCTTAGCATTTTGTCTCTTTCTTCACCATGTGACCGTCTCCCCATCTATCTCATTCACCACTCTAGCCCCAGTGCCTGGCACAGGGCCTGACAACAACAGGATCTTCAAAAATAAAAATGAACAAGTGGATGAAGTATTGTCTTGTATATGTGTCTTTTTTTAATTTGTGTTGTATTGATATTTTAGAGAGACAGGGGAAGAGAGAGGAAGAGAGAGAAACATCAACTGCCTGCCTCCTACACATCCCCTACTGGGGACAGAGGCACACCCAGGCATGTGCCTTGACCAGAATCAAACCGGCAACCTCTTGGTGCATGGAACAATGCTCGACCAACTGAGTAACACAGGTTAGAGCAGATGAAGTACTGTCTTGATGCAAGTCAATGACTTATTGATTCAATATTGAAAACAAATATTTTAATTTTATTTGTTGACACTATTACAGATGTCCCCCATTTTCCCCACCTTTGCCCAACCAGCCTCCACCCACTCTCCTCTGGCCTTCACCACACTATTGCCTGTGTCTATGGGCTCTGCATATAATATCTTTAGCTCTGCCAAGAAAATGTAAACTTTGATTATATTGGTTCCAAGTGGCACAAAGAAGCTAAGAATGAGATAAATGGCTTCATGAAGGCAAGAGCAAGATTTTCAAAGAAAGCAAACAGCAGCACTTTGATTCTGGAGTGAAAAGAAAAATTAATGTGAGGAAATTAGTGGAGATACTAACTGATCTCACTCCAATTCTCAGACCAATTCAAGGCCTTCTTTCTACCTCCAAGAAAAAAGAGCAAAGCAACAGGGACCAAGAGCATAGTGAACCTACTTCCTAGGGTATTTTCCAGGAGGAATACTAACCTTTGATTACTTTTTCATGTCTTGCAGTCAGAGTGGTCAGTGGGCCTATGGAGTACCCTCACCTTCTGAATGCAAAATAAAGCCAGCATAAAGAAACCTGCTTAGGCTAGGTTCTAACTGAGCTTTATAACCAAAGAGCAAAAACATTTCCAGGTGTTTCATTTCAGTGAGATTCACCAGACTAGAGAAGCCATATGGATTCTAAACTCAGCTGGAACAGAGTTTAGTTGTCTAAGTATTCTTCTCTGACATGTAGCAGGTGTCAACTACATGAACGGGATATTGGTTTAGGAAAACAGAAGAGCAGTGACCCCAGCATTGGGTACCCAGTCCACTGAGTCAGCAATGTCTTTAAAAATAAAATAAAAATGTCACATATATGATGTGTGTATTGAAGGGCTGTTTCACTCAGGGTTGAAAGTCTCTTAACTCCCTTTAATTCAACAAATATTTAGGCACTTACTACATACACAACACATGTTAAACCCTAGTGCAGTATGAACATAAGGGCAGTCCCTGACTTCAAGAGCAGAGGCTACAGGTTAGGATATGACCAGATCTGTTTCCCACATCTACTAGTAACATTTCTGGGAATATTTGAGATTGACCACTGCATCCCAGTTTAGTTCAGTTCAGTTTGCCAAGGCCTTCTGACTAGATCTGAAACCAAGGTTGAAGAGGAACCTGTTATGGAGGGTTGAAAGCCAGGCAGACTGGTTGTGACTTCATATTGAGTGAGTCTTTTTTATTGGTAATATGAGAATGAGCTTTAAAAAACTATCAGATCCCTTGAGTTCCAACATACTGCAAGCCTTTAACTGATGAAGCCATTCATTAAAGGCTCTAAAAGAAGGATAATGAAGGAAATAACAAACTTCAAAGTCCAGCAGGTACACACAGGGCAGCTAAAGATTGGTGGGGAGGCTATGCCTGCAGCAGGTCCCATGCCTCTAAGGAGACAGTGACATAACACACCAAGGAGTACCTCAGTAAGGCCTAGTCACAGGCCAGACTCAGTAAGCACCCTCATCAGACAATGGGCAAAGAAGATGTGAAGTACTGTGATGATAAAAATACCAAGAAAAAGGAATTTTATTTACCTACCTAGTAGCTACACCATTAATGGAGTTTTAAAAGTAGAACACCATAAAATTTCTGTATTTATTTATACAACTATTTAAAAACTATGTAATTTTTTTTTTCATTTTCACGTTCCTTTGCTCTTCTGTATTGTATTTTTCACAGGGTATACTATGTACCTTACAATTAATGCACTACAAAGCCTTCACATTTGAAATAGTACTATAAAAACACAAAACAAATGAGCACTTGTTACATGAAAGAAAGCAGTTAACTATGGAGACAAATACTTGGTATAAATTTGCTTTATGAATCATTTCAGTAATAAAAATGTTATATCTTTAGTAAATTTTTAAAAGAAATCTAAAAGATTATGTAGGCATAATTTTCTTTTAAAGTATGGTTAGACACCTGTATTTATTGAGCACATTGTACTCAATAAATGTTACTACATACAATGATTAAAACAAACAGAGACTACCTTTATAGAACTTACAATCTAATGATAAGAACAAACATAACAAGTAGTCAATGAATTTTTACTTTCTATATATGCCGTAATTACATGATTCACATGGAAATAAGCCAAAAATATACTCAAAAATTATACTCAATTATTACAAAGTAGATTTTCCCATTAAATTACATGCCTCTTATTTTAGTAGATAGTATAATAAACATTCCTACTATATAAGAAAAACAATAATTATTTAAGAATTCATATTCATTAATTTGACTTTAAATTATTTGATATAATTATCTCATTAACTAAACCTGAAATTTAACAAAGCAGTTACATTTAATTTGTTTAGCTTTTTATTATGAAAATTTTAAAAAATATACAAAAGTAGACAAAAATAGTAAAATAAATCTGTATTTACCATTCATCTAGCTTCAATAAGTACTAATTACAATGATTACTAATTATTACTACTGCCAATCTTGTTTCAGCAATAGCCCCATTCACTTATAAAACATCACATTTACATTTACCATAGCAACAAAAGCATTAAAACACCTAGGAATAAATTTAACCAAGGAGGTAAAAAACTTCTAATCAGAAAATTACAGCACGCTGAAAAAACAGATAGAGGAAGACATAAACAAATGGAAGAATATACTGGATTGGTAAAGTCAACATCATTATAATGTCAATACTACCAAAAGCAATCTATAGATTCAATGCAATCTCCATTAAAATACCAACAGCATATTTCAAAGACCTAGAAAAAAACTCTCCAAAAATTCATCTGAAATTAAAAAATAAAAAGACCCCGAATAGCTGCAGCAATCTTGAGAAAGAAGAACAAAGTTGGAGGGATCACAATACCAGATTTCAAGCTATACTACAAAGCCACTGTTCTCAAAACTGCCTGGTACTGGCCCAGGAACAGATATAAATAGACAAATGGAACAGAACAGAGAACCCAGAAATTGACCCAAGCCATTTTGCTCAATTAATATTTGACAAAGGAGGTAAGAGCATACAAGGGAGTCAAGACAGTCTCTTCAATAAATGGCGTTGGGGAAATCGGACAGATACATGTAAAAAATGAAACTAGACCACTAACTTACACCATACACAAAAATAAACTCAAAATGGATAAAGGACTTAAACATAAGATGGGAAACCATAAAAATCTTATAAGAAGCTATAAGCAAAAAGTAGCAGACATTTGTCATAGCAATATCTACCAATACAGCACTTAGAGCAATGGAAACTAAGGGAAAAAATTAAAAAATGGGATTACATCAAAATAAAAAGCTTCTACACAGTAAAAGAAACCATCAACAAACAACAAGAAAGCCCACTGCATGGAAGGACATATTTGCTAATGCTATCTCTGGTAAGAATTTAATCTCCAAAATGTATAGGGAACTCACACAACTTAACAAAAAAAGATAAACAATCCAATTAAAAAGTGGGCAAAGGACCTAAATACACACTTTCGAAAGAGGACATACACAAAGCAAGAGACATATGAAAACATATTCGAAGTCACTAATCATCCAAGAGATGCAAATCAAAATAACAATGAGGTACCATATCACACCTGACAGAAAGGCTATCATCAACAAATCAACAAATGACAAGAGCTGGTGAGGATGTGGAGAAAAAGAGAGAGAGGAAGACATAAAAAAAATGGAAGGGAATGCAGACTACTGCAGCCATTGTGGAAAACAGTATTGCATTTCCTAAAAAAATATAAAATGAAATTTCCGTTTGACCCAGTAATCGCACTTCTAGAAATATATCCCAAGAAATCAGAAAGGATATATGCACCCCTATGTTCATAGCAGCACAATTTACTACAACATATAAGATTTGGAAATAACCTAAGTGCCTATCAGCAGATGAGTGGATTAAAAAACTGTAGTACATCTACACAATGGAATACTCTACACTGCTGTAAAAAAGAAGGAGTTCTTACCATTTGCAACAACATGGATGGAACTGGAAAGCATTACGCTAAGCCAGTCAGAGAAAGATAAATATCACATGATCTCACTCATTTGTTGCATATAATCAACACAATATAAACTGATTAACAAAAATAGAATCAGAGCCATACAAGCATTGAATACACTGTATAACCCATGAGGGAACACAGCGGGTATGGGGGTAAGAGATCAACCAAAGGACTTGTATGCATGCAAATGACCATAACCAATGGACACAGACAGTATGGGGGTGAGGGCATGTGCTGGGGAGCGGGTGCTGCTGGGGAGAGGTCAATGGGGAAAAATGGAGACTTATACTTTAAACAATAAAGAATAAAAGAAAATCATATTTATCAGTAAATATTTCAGTATATCTCTAAAAGATAAGGCTCTTTTAAAAATAATAGCCATATTACTATTACCATTTCAACAAAAATGTTCATGTAAGACAATATGGAAAATAAACTACTCATAGTTTTTATGGAGATAATCCAACAAAGTAATTTCAAAATCACATTAAAAATTTACCATGATTTTAAAAAATAAAACCTCTGTCACCCAGGGCATTGCAATTAATAACTAATCACTTTCCTAAAAGTCTAAAATTCCATTAGTGACCAATGACAATTTGATAATTTGATTGCTTATTTGACCTTCCTGATTTTTGCTCATTCTGTCTTACTTAAAACTAGCCTGGGATTGGAAAAGTAAGATTGACTGATAAAAACGTATTTATAAGTCATGCATTAAAGTACTGTCAAAGGGAAAGGCAGTATTAATGGCATAGATATTTGTCCCTATTAAAAAGATCTATGATAAGTTAGGTAATGACTCAACCACTTTCTTTCCATCTGATGACCAAGTTTCTTTGACTAATACCACTTAATTTATTGAAATTCAATATTTGGGTAATACAAATGAAACAGAAGAATTAGTCTATTCTGCATCTGCTCCTCTTTTAATTAATGAAAGGGGCAAATTAAAAAGTAATATATGGGGAGAATCCAAGATGGCAGCATAGGTAAACACCTACACTGCTTCCTCGCACAACAATTTCAAAACTACAACTAAAAGACAGAACAGACATCATCCAGAACCACAGGAAAGCTGGCTGAGTGGAAATTCTACAACTAGAAGGAAAGAGAGGGGCTCACAGAGACTCAGAGGAGCTGCAAAAAGCTGAGGTATGGAGACACGCCCATGGAGAGAGCGAGTGTTGGAGAACCTGGCTGGCTTCTTCTGGTGGGAGGGAGACAGAGACTCTCAATGGCATTGAACCCCTTATCCTATGACACTTAACCCCAGATCCAGCCGAAACTCATACAGGGTGAGTTTGGAGTGTGAAAAGGGAGAAGTGCATGGTAATTTAGGGGAGTCGCAAAAGATCAGAAGTCTGGAGACGCGCACGACTGCTGATATGTGCCACTGGCTTTCAGGAGTGAGCAGGAGACAGACCCTCCCAACTGCGCCACTTCTAACTCCACTAAACCCCAGTTTCAGGCAAAACTCTGGGGACTCATACTCATATGGTTCCGGAGCACAGGGGAGCTGGAAAGGCAGAGGTCTAGAGGCACTGCGAGAAAGTGGGTGCGTGCGCACAGGGACCGCTCCAGCAATTACCCAGTCATATGAGTCTCAGGGGCCGTGGAGGGCGGGGCCGACTGGAAGGCAAGGCGGTCCCTTAAGAACTGAGACTCCACCCATCCCAAGCTCAACAGAGAGGCTTTTGTAGTTTTGCAAGTCTGGTATCATAAAGCTGAATCCAACACAGAAGTTCTCCCAGCATAGTGAAAATGTCAAGACAAGGGAAGGGATCACAAACAAAAGAAATGGAGGAAAACAAATGACTGGATATAGAGTTCAAAACCACGCTTATAAGGTTTTTCAAGAATATCCTAGAAAAGTTGGATAAAGTTAGTGAGACCCAAGAGGAGATGAAAAAGGACCAACTAGAAATTAAACATACACTGACTGAAATAAAAAATATTATACAGAGACCTAACAGCAGACTAGAGGAAAGAAAGAATCAAGTAAAAAATTTGAAATATGAAGAATCAGAAAACACTCAACTGGAAAAGCAAGAAGAAAAAAGAATCCAAAAATGTGAAGATAATGTAAGGAGCCGCTGGGACAGCTTCAAGCATACCAACATCAGAACTATGGGAGTGCCAGAGGAAGAGAGAATGCAAGATACTGAAAACCTATTTAAAAAAATAATGAAAACTTCCCACATCTGGTAAAAGAAATAGACTTACAAGTCCAGGAAGCACACAGAGCCCCATATAAAAGGAATCCAAAGAGGACCACACCAAGACACATCATAATTAAAGAACCAAGAGCGAAAGACAAAGAGAGAATATTAAAAGCAGCAAGAGAAAAACAGTTCATTACCTACAAGGGAGCACCCATATGACTGTCAGCTGATTTCTCAACAGAAACGATGCAGGCCAGATGGGAGTGGCAAGAAATATTCAACGTGATGAATAGCAAGAACCTACAACCAAGAATACTCTATCCAGCAAAGCTATCATTCAGAATTG
>PVJN01041134.1:0-18911 GCA_004026805.1 Lasiurus borealis
CTCGGAGGGGGGCGGAGCTTGGGCCCAGGACCGGCCAATCACCGGCGACGGGGCGCACATGCGCAGTTACGGGCTAGAGTAAAAAAAATGTACACCGCGTTCAGCGCGTTACCGGCCAGCGGTCCGCTTTCCAAAGGTTGGCCGTGTGATAAGGGTCAGTGGTAATATTAAGCCTTAATATGTTAACAGGCACTGCTTTAAGCACTTTAACCTGTCTTAATCTCTTTAATGCTTATAATTCCCCGGTGAGGCGAGGAAAGGGGTGGAAGCGTATTGGACAACTCTGCGCAGGTTAGTACTGCTCATCTCACTATCGAGAAGTGAAATATTAAATGCCTTTGCCAAGGGCACGTGGTTCCTTAATGTCCGGGCCAGCGCTGGAACCCTTAAAGGCAAATGCTCTTGGGACTTGACCTCCCCGCCTCCCCAGCGACCCTCAGCCAGGAGCCCAACGTCAGGGCAGAGCCCACTGTTCTGCATCTCCTCCTCCCCGAAGACCCTCCCGCGTGGCCCACAGGAGGAAAGGTGGGAGGAACCACCAAGAGCTTTGTTTTCTAAAAAAAAAAAAAGAAGAAGAAGAAGAGCTTCGTTTTCTGCTCCTAACTCAAGCCCATTTGACTTCTAACGACAACCCACGAAAGCTGGGTTTAGCTTTCAAACTGACAAATAGGTTGGCAAGACTAGATTGATTTTAAGAACCCCCTTTAAAAATATATATATATTTGGCCAAAACCTGTTTGGCTCAGTGGATAGAGCGTCAGTCTGAGGACTGAAGGGTCCCAGGTTCGATTCCCGTCAAGGGTGTGTACCTTGGTTTCGGGGACATTCCCAGTAGGAAGTGTGCAGGAGGCGGCTGATCGATATCTCTCTCTCTCTCATCGATGCTTCTAGCTCTCTATTCCTCTCCCTTCCTCTCTGTAAAAAATCAATAAAATATATATATATATATATATATATATATATATGTATTATTTGAAACATCCATCAGCTGCCTCCTGCACACCTCCTACTGGGGATGTGCACACAACCAAAGTACATGCCCTTGATGGGAATCGAACCAGGAACCCTTCAGTCCACAGGCAGACTCTCTACCCACTGAGCCAAAGGGCTTAAAAACCCTTTTTAATGTCTGTAGTTTCTGAGGCAGGAAGACTACATACTGGGCCAGTAACAGGAAGGCGCAGAGCTGGCGGAGTGTTTAGAAATTACTTGGTCAACCTGATTAATGAAGAGAGTCAATTAGAAAAATCTGAGTCCCCCCCACCCGTGGCTAATTGCCAAGTATCCGCTTCAGTTCAAGGCAAAAAATAACCAAAGAATGGGGTGTATAAAATTTTGCAGTTTTGTCCTCACCTGGAATCTGTCCCAGCTCTAAGTTTTGGCTAAAGATGGAGAGGAAGAACTGACACAGAAAAAATGATTTACAGAGTGATTGAGATGTATTATTTGTACTTGGGGGTTTTATTTGAAGATATAGATTTATGGGATTGGAACTAAGATGTTCTATAATGTTCTGATTCCCAGCACAACATCACTTAGATGACTGCTTTCATTTAACAGAAAATAAATCTAGAAATTGGAAGCCATGAGGAGTTATTATAGGATTGGGCTTGTGGTTCTTGAGTATAATTACTCACTACTTTCCAATCTGAATCCCCTCTTTATTCCTGTGTGCCAAACCCCCATTCTAACTATACATCCACCACAGAAGTTATACCACTCCAGCCCTGAAAAAGTTAAAACATTTATAAAAATAGACTCCCAGATTTATCTTCCAGCTCCATCACATTGGCCATATTTTACTACTGAGAATAATGTGGTCCAGGACTAAGAATTTGAGTCATATTCTAGTTTTTTAAAAATGTACTAAACTAGAGCATAACTTTTTTCAAGCTCTGTGTTTATAACAATGTCCTTTGCATAACTCACCCTTATTTTGCAACATGAAGACAGTTTATAATGGTGAAGATCAAGTTTCAAACAATTTTGTTATATCAGTGTTTCTCAAAACGTGATCCTGAGACAGGCAGAAAAAGATCTTGGTGTGCTGGTTTACAATGCCCATTTCTTTTTTTTTTTTTTCTTTTTGTTAATCCTCATCCAAAGATATTTTTCCAATGATCTTTTAGGAAGAGTGGAAAAGTGGCAAAGACAAATATATCAATGTGAGAGAAACACATTGATTGTTTGCCACCTGCACACGCCCTGGCCAAAGCCTGAGCTAGGAAGGAGCCTAGAATCAAGGTATGTGCCCTTGACCAGAATTGAACCCAGGATCCTAATCCTAATCCAAACCAGCTAGGGCTAAAATGCCCATTTCTGATTCAGAATAAGTATTGAGGGAGAGGAATACTATTTAGAGAGGAAGTGACATTTATTTACAATTATTCCAAGTCATTATTATGTATATTAGTGTTTCTGAATGACCGCTTTCAGTAAAGCATCATTGTTTATACAATATAATGTTTATTAAGTGGTCCACTGCACACTTTTTTGGCCTGATGCCAAATAACCTAGTACTATGACCATAACCAGAGCAGAAACCAAATATGGCCATTAGTAGATAATGTATTTGGACATAATTTAAAATCTGAGATTTTACTTTGAGATTATTATAATATTATTAAAAAGTTTAGTAGTCTTTTTTTTTTTTTTGTCTTATGGCACAGGATCAATAATGTCTCAGTATTAATAGCTGCTAGTTCTTTTCTCTGGTCACTACACAGGACATTTTCTATGCCAAACAGATGGTCAGCTAGATAGATAGGGGATTGACTTTTGTTCTTTATGTTTTCATACTCTTCATATTCTTTATTATATCTAGATAAAATATAATTTATAATGTGATGTTGTTGTACATGATTTAGAAGGTTTCTCTTCATGAAATTTTGATGAAGCCAAGTTGACATGAGAATGACTTATTCCTGTAAGGTGTGACTAATTCCCAAACAAGACTTTTTCATGAAAGATTCATGGCCTAAATGTCACTTACCTATTTGTAAACAATAAATTCGATTCATGAAGGTTATTTGTTTAATTTCATAAATGCTAGAATACCAGATAAGTCAGCAAAGATATATATTGTGATATTATTCTGCCTTACATTATATTTAAATACTTATAAACATTTAAGTATTTATACTTAAAATGAATTAACTCAAAAAACAATGCAATGTTCTTCTTAATGTTATCTAGCTAGTACACTCTCTAAATAAAATACTTATGTAAATAATCTTTTAAAACAACTGCAAATTACAAAAATAACACATGCCTATTATAACAAGTGGAATAATGGAACAGCACAAAGGTATTCATCTGTTCTCCCCTTGCCCAAATAACACATGTTGACAACCTACTGTGTATTCATTTTCCATATTCATTTTACTTATACAGTTGACCCTTGGACAACTGGAGGTTAAGGGTGCCAACTCCCACACAGTTGAAAATCTATGTATAACTTTTGAATCCTCAAAATCTTAATTATGATAGTCCCTTGGTATCTACAGGAGATTCCCTAAATCCCTTCAGATACCAAAATCTGCAGATGCTCAAGTCCCCTACATAAAATGACTTAGAACAATTGCACGCACTCGGCTCTGCAAATGTGTGGCTTCCCAAATGCAGATGGAAAATGCTGGTTTTGATTGACAGTTGGTTGAGTCCTAGAATTAGAAACCTGGGGAAAAAGAGGGCTGACTGTGTATTTATTGAAAAAAATCCACATATAAGTATATCCATGCAGTTTAAAACTGTGTTGTTCCAAGAGTCAACTGTTTATCATTTGCATATGTATATGTATACATATGTAGAGATTTTTGTCATCCTATATTATTTTAAAAATCGAACCATATTTCACCACTTCTATTCAGGTTTCTTTTTTCACCCAACAATCGTTGGGGGATTAGTATAGCCCTCATTCATTATTTTTAACGGCTACATGAAATTTCCTACAAAAACACCACATAATGGAAATGTGGTACTAACTGTGAGTTGCCACCCAATATCTTATCTCTTCTTTTTAGTAACAGAACCCTGATTTTATTCTGAACAGTAATGTGCCAGAAAAAGAGAATCCAATTCCTGGTGTCTGTGCAGTGAAAAGTTATGATGCAGTTCTAGTCAATGCTATGGAAATGTTACAAGGGACTTCTGGAAAGACTGCTTAAAAAGGCCGGCTTAGCTTGATGATGGGCATTTTTCCCCCTACCACCTTCCTTCCTACTCCCTGGAATTGGATGTGGTGAATGGAACCCCAGCAGCTAATTTTAGACCATGAGGTAGTCTTGAGGATGGAGACCTTCTTCTCCTTCTCCCCCTCCCTTTCCCCCTTCCTCTCCCCCTCCCTATCCTCCTCCTCTTCCCCTTCTCCTTCTCTTCCTCCTCTCCTCTTCCTTCTCTTCTTCCTCTTCCTCCTCTTCCTCCTTCTCCTCCTCCAAGGATAAACCTACGTTGACACATTGAATTTCTTTTATATGCAGGCCAAACCCAATCCTAATTGATAAAGTTAAAACTACTTGCCAGAATTAGAGAATTTTATGCTAACATGTTTTCCATGAAACTTTGAAGTTAGTGTTTGCCAATACAATTGCCTTTTCTTTGAATAGATTCAAAGCCCTAGTTTATAAGTTTTCAGTTAAAAGTAGAATACTTTCTCAAAGAAAAATAAACTAATTCCTTTTTATGTACTCTAGAAGCTATCTTCACATTTGTTTCTTTTGAAAGTATAAACAATTTGATTTGAACGGGGGTATGTTAGTGAGATGTATCTCCTCTTGAGAAACGTTAGTTAAATATGGAAAAAACTCCAGCTGCTTGGACAAAAGAAACATCAAGGAAATATTAGTGTAATTAGTGATTAACCAATTGTCAATGAAAGCAAGCAAGCAAGCAAGGTTTTCTGTCTGTTGGCCCAGCTGATACTGCCCCTCTTACTGCAGGTAAATGACCACAGAGAAACTGTCTCTTAGAAAAAAAGTTTCAAGGGAAGTCTGTCAAAAAAATGTCTAAACCAGACAGTAACCGGATCAGACGACTGTTGTCAGATGGCTATAAAATCAGACTAGCAACTTTTCTTGCTATAATAGTTTATTTGAATGAAATCAGACAGAGACCAAGTGAAGTAAGTGAAAAGGAATTTAGTAGTTCACGATCACAGATCTGAATAGTGCTCTCCACTGAGACTTTACAACATGTTTAATGGTAATAATTAAAGTGGTAACATGAACTCTTAGAGAGGAGCAAAACTTTAGAAGTGGCAGCAATGAGCAAAATGTCTTACTTTGATGCATAACAAACTGCCATTTCAAATTTAATTAAATAATAACTGAAACTGGTCGTACTGTATGGGGCCTTTTATTTTAACCTATCAAAGCATTTTAGAAGATTAATGAATTCTTATATAAAATTACTCCAGGTAAGCAAATATTATTACTATTACTTAAAGGAGTTTAAAAATTAAAAATTAGGTCAGATTATGGCATTAAAAGGATTTTCTAAAAACACCCTTTATTTATATTGAACAAAATGTTGGAGACAACCCTTTCACTCTTGGTTTCATATATATTTTTAAGCAGCAGGAGGACTTCAGGGCAGAAACTGAACGTCTGGTGGCAAGAAATTAAAGAGGCTTTCAATAATCCAGTAGAATATTATTTCAAAGTCTCATACTTACTATTGAATTTCACCAATACGAGGTATTAATTTCATGATATTATACTAAATAAAATTCCTCTTAGAATCTGAGCAACTCTTTTCAATGCAAGATCACTTTGTTTTAATATTCGTTGTAAGTCATAAATCAAAATACCGGGACGAGGAGGTCAAGTGTCATTTTTAAAATTATTATTTTAGCAAATATATAGAAAATATCCACATGCCGAGTCGTATGTATGAATACTTTTTCTTTTTGTTGGCTCCCTTTCATCCTCCCTAATGTTCCTTTCATAATACTGAACAAATCACTTAGCCTTTCCAAGTGTAACCTCTTGTAGTCTCATTCCACATAAGTACACAGAAGGAGGCCTGTGACTCAAATTGATCCCAATTAGACTAAAGAGAAATACTTTCTTTTAACATGGTCAAGGGAGAGATTTCCTTTTTCTTGCAATGAATATTTTTTAAAAGTGCATTGGGTCCACTGTGACTGGCAGGTATTTTGAGAGTATGGGGTAGTCCAGTAGTTGGCAAACTGCGGCTCGCGAGCCACATGCGGCTCTTTGGACCCTTGAGTGTGGCTCTTCCACAAAACACCACAGCCTGGGTGAGTCTATTTTGAAGAAGTGGCATTAGAAGAAGTTTAACTTTAAAAAATTTGGCTCTCAAAAGATATTTCAGTCGTTGTACTGTTGATATTTGGCTCTGTTAACTAATGAGTTTGCCGACCACTGGGGTAGTCTATCTGTGGACAGAACCAAAACATTGCAGAAGACAGAGTCAAGAGAATCATAAAAATATGGAACTCGAGTCTTTATGCTGCTTTGTTTGGAGTATGCTCTCCTCTAGACATTTAGTCATGTGATAGAGTACATCCCCTTCTTGTTGAAAATAATTTCCCCCACTTATTTTGTTACTTGTAGCCTGAAACAAATTAACTGGTGGAAAAATTTGTTAAATCTAGGCAAACAAAATGTATTTAAAATGATAGTATTACCTTTTTGATACCTTTTTTTTCTTTCTTTTTAATATACTGTATTTTACTGATTTTTTTACAGAGAGGAAGGGAGAAAGATAGAGAGTTAGAAACATCGATGAGAGAGAGACATCGATCAGCTGCCTCCTGCACACCTCCGATTAGGGATGTGCCCACAACCAAGATATATGCCCTTGACCGGAATTAAACCTGGGATCTTTCAGTCCGCAGGCTGATGCTCTATCCACTGAGCCAAACCGGTTTTCGCAATGTTTTATTTATTTTTTAAAATATATTTTATTGATTTTTCAGAGAGGAAGGGAGAGAGATAGTTAGAAACATTGATCAGCTGCCTCCTGCACACCCCCTACTGGTGATGTGTTCCTGATCAAAATAAAACCTGGGACCCTTCAGTCCGCAGGCTGATACTCTATCCATTGAGCCAAACTAGCTTTGGCTTGATACCTTGTTTTAAAGAAATGTAAGATGCTTTGTGTATACTCTTGTTTTATCCTTATTGTGAAGAGGCTGGGATGCGGAAGTAGCTGTTGTAATTAGTTGCTCTCAACTATCTCCCAAAGGAGTCTTTTCCACTCTTTTCTATCTCTTTCTCCCTCTCCCCTTCTCTCTGAAATCACTAAAAATATATTAAGCAATATTAAGCAAAGTGTTCAGTATTTTAAGCCAAATGATTCTCTTTGGTCGAATGAATATTTATGGACTTCTAAAAAATATAGTAATTGAATCCAGAATTTTAGTTTTGGCCTACTTATATGTTGTTTCTTCTGGCTTTGCTTGCGTCTAGTTTTTGTTTCTTAGACCTGGCTCATTAATTGTGATGGCACCATATACTTCTTGGGCGGGGGTGATGGGAAAGTTATTGCCATTTCATACTATTCCCGCAGAACAGGAGTTTCTGACCTCCTTCTCAAGAGTGCGTAGTGTTGGATAGTAGACTTCATCCTGTTAACTTGTGACTCCCTAAAGCAGAAGGGATTAATCTAATGTTTTAGGAGCTCTAGTAACCATCACGTAACACTCTCTCTTTCTCCAGAGAAAAAAGATCTCTGTGCTCCTTCCTAGAAAATAATCAACACAAGAGCTAAAAATGCAATCTCGTACTTAAAACTTGTATTTAATACTAGAGGCCTGGTGCACAGAGTTAAGTACTGCTGGGGTCTCTCAGCCTGGTCTGCACCATCTTGCAATCCAGGACACCTCAGGGGATGTTGGATAGCCAGTTTTGGCCTGATCCCACAGGCCTGATCCAGACAGGAGGGAGCCTGATCCTATTCATTGAGCATCTGTCCCCTAGTGGACAGTGCATGTCATAGTGACCAGTCAACCAGTCCTTTGGTTGCTTAGGCTTGTATATATATATAGATGGTGCTTCCTTGCTTCCTTTGTTTCTAACGGGTACCACCCCTGGGTTGTATGCCATGAATGCAGTTACTTCCTAAGGAGACAGTAGTTAGAAAGGTCAGATTACTTTCCACCCTTTTCATTCACACCATATACTAAGTTGTTCCTGTGGATTCTGGCTGAGAGCTCTGAGCAGTAGTGCTCTATGTCTATAGCAGTGGTTCTCAACCTTCCTAATGCCGGGACCCTTTAATACAGTTCCTCATGTTGTGGTGACCCCAACCATAAAATTATTTCCTTTGCTACTTCCTAACAGTAATTTTGCTACCGTTGTGAATCATAACGTAAATATATGCGTTTTATGATGGTCTTAGGCGACCCCTGTGATAGGATCGATGGACCCCAAAGGGGTCGCGACCCACAGGTTGAGAACCACTGGTCTATAGAAACACCACTGAGAGCAGAGCAGGCTCAGCTCAGGTCCTAAGCTGTTCAGGTCCAGATGTTCAAAGATACCTTGCCTTCCACAGAAGTCTGGAAACAGGCAACAACTGAATAGGAATAAATTGACATTTTGAGAAATTCTTGGCTCCTCTCTGGTGTTGTGACTCTTGCCTTTTATTGCATTAAAGATACTTTGGTAAGTGTTAGCCAAGCAATGAGAAGCAGCTCCAGCATTGACTGGTTTGAAGGCATGGAATGGTCCGGTGTGGCATTCACTGGGCTGTTTCCCCTGTGGGTAGAGTTACTATGCCCCCAAAGCAGAACTAGGGAGACTGTTTATTTCTTTTTTATTTTTATTTTTTATTTTATTGATTTTTCACAGAGAGGAAGGGAGAGGGATAGAAAGTCAGAAACATCGATGAGAGAGAGACATCAATCAGCCGCCTCCTGCACGCCCCCCACTGGGGATGTGCCCGAAAGCAAGGTACATGCCCTTGACCGGAATCGAACCCGGGACCTTTCAGTCCGCAGGCCGACGCTCTATCCACTGAGCCACACCGGTTTCGGCGAGACTGTTTATTTCATTGTGTTCACTCAAGGTATGGCAAGCTATCCTTTGCTTCTTGTCTCCATGCAGTACTCACCCAAGCCCACAGCTTGCTTTGGAAGGCCCTCACCGTCCTTTCTCTTTTTGCATCTGACTAAATTTGAAATTATTTCCAGCAAATATAGAAGGACATTAAAAACCTTGGCTCCTGTGACAGAGATAATAAAAAACATATTGTTGGGAAATGGTAAACTTATTTTATCCACCAACTGAATATCAACAGTGAAATTAATACCCACAATAACAAACTGTATTTTGTGGGGTGGCAGAAGTACAACTTATAGTTGTGACCAACCTTTTTTGGGTGAGATAATATATTCATCATTCTGCTTTAATCTATTATTTTAGTTCATTAGGTTACCTAATCTGTTCTGTATGTCTTAGATTTATTTTGCTCTTTTTGTAGGATCTTCAAGTGGGAGCTTAGGTTATTGATTTGAGACTTTTCCTCTTTTACAATCTTTGCATTGAGCTATAAACTTCCTTCTCAGCACTCCTGTAACTGTGTCCCATACATTTTGACATTTTATATTTTCACATTTATTCAGCTCACTGTGTGTGTGTGTGTGTTTAAATTTCCTTCAAGACTTCCTCATAGAACAATGGCTTACTAGAAGCATGTTGTTTGGTTTCCAAGTATTTGCAAAATTTTTTGTTATCTTTACATTTTGACTTATATTTTGAATTCCATTGTGGTTAGAGAACATATTCTGAATGATTTCAATGCTTTTAGTTTACTGATAGCTCAGGATATGATCTGTATATTCCATGGACATTTAAAAAGACTGTGAAGCTCAGCTGGTGTTACTCAGGGGTTGAGTGTTGATCCATGAACCAAGAGGTCATAGTTTGATTCCCTGTCAGGGCACTTGCCTGTGATGGGGGCTCAATCCCCAGTAGAGGGTGTGCAGGAGGCAGCCAATCAATGATTCTCTCTCATCACTGAGGTTTCTCTCTTCCTCCCTCGCCCCTTCTCTCTGAAATCACTAAAAATACATTAAAAAAAGAATGTGTATTCTATCTTTGGGTAGAATGTTTTATAAATGTTGGTTAGATTCTACTGATTGATGTTGTTGTTTACTTCCTGAATATCAACAGTGAAATTAATACCCACAATAACAAGAATATTCTTGTTTATTTTCTTTCTAGTTGTTCTGTTAACTGTTGAGAGAGGGAAATTGATATCTCCAACTATGATTGTGGAATTATTTGTCCTTTGAGTTTTATGAATTTTTCTTCACATAAATTCAATTTTGTTGTAGGGTGTACACATTTGGGATTGCTAGGTGGTTTTGGCAATTGACCATTTTGTCATTACAAAATATCTTCCTCTGTCTCTGGTGACTTTTGCTCTGAATTCTTCTTTATCTGATAATAATATGTCCATTTCTGATTTTTTAAAATTAATATTGGCATGGTATCTTTTTTCTATCATTTTACTTTCATTATGCCTTTATCATTATATTTGAATTGCGTTCCTTTTAGACAGCCTATGGTTAGGTCATTTTTACCCATTCAACCAATAGTTGTCTTTTAATTGGTATATTTAGAACAGTTATAATAATCTAATTATTAATACATTTAGACTTAAGACTGCTATTTTATGTGTGTGTTTCTCTATTCTCTCATTTTATTTCTGTTTTCTTTTTATTGCATTTTGTGGTTACTGAACATTCTTTAAATTTTCATATTGATTTATCTATTTTTATTGTAGCCCTTTGTAAAACTTCTTAGTGGTTTCCTATGTATTATATTATATTTGAATAACTTACTAGTTTACTGTTAAGTCATTTCATCAGTTTGAGTGAAGTATAGAAACTTTACCTTCATATGCCCGTTAACCAATTATTTTTAATAATGTAATTGTTTTTAATATTCTACATATATTTAGAACCACACTTGATACTGTTATAATTTTTGCCTTTTTAGTATTTTTATTGATGTCCAAGAGGAAGGGAGAGGGAGAGAGAGTTAGAAACATCAATGATGAGAATTATTGATCGGCCCCCTCCTGGGGATCGAGTCTGTAACCCAGGCATGTGCCCTTGACTGGAATCAAGCCAGAGACACTTCAGTCTACAGGCTGACGCTCTATCCACTGAGCCAAACCAGATAGGGCATATTTTTGCTTTTATAAATTTTTGCTAATTTCATAGAATAGATAACAGCCAATAAGTCTTACATGGAAAATTTATTTAAAATTACTTTTTGATATCTAATTAGATTACTGATTATATCACTCTACTGTTGCAATTATTAGGATCTTTCCAATCATAAGCGATAAACATCCTTCACAACCTTATATTAAAAAATGAAATACAATGTTTACAAGATCTAAAAATCCTATGGCACAACTAGCTTCACATATAAATCAATTTTCTTATGTATTTGGCTCTTTTCCTGTTTTGTTTTCCTCTGTCGCTTTATGTTGATTTTCTTGATTCTCATGTACACAGATAGCCATGAGTATTTTTATATTTACATATTACCAGCTTAGCAACCATAGTACAAATGACTTCTCTTTTTAATTAACATCTCAAATTTAACTTTTAAATGAATTTTAGGTCACATGCCCATGCTTAAACAATTACCATAACCAGGAATTTGAGATAAGTTAATTGGACATGGCTGCATCATGTGTTCTTCCTTTAGCCATGTCAATGAATTCAATTAAACATAAACAAATAGGGCTAAGATTGGAGAACTGGGTTTTCTCCCAGGAAAATCAGAGTCTTATTATTGTATTTTAGGTGGATGCTAAGTAGGCAAAAACAAAATTCACTCTTTTTTCTCAAAATAAAACATCTTAACCAGTGTTCTATTTCTTACAGGGGGAAAAAACACACCCCAATTTATACTCTGTGTCAGTTATTCCTTGTGGGATTAATTTCAAAACATTTCCACCTCAACTCCCAAATGGTGGCCACAGTTATCCAAACAAGCTAAGGTCTCTTACATCTATTCCTTTGTCTGACATAGTCTCTCTTCACCAACACATACCCAACTGCCACTCACCATCTGTAGAAATAATATTTAAAGATTCAGAATTAAATGTAATATCATTATGAACATTTCCCAACTCCCATTAAATAATCATCAGACAGTTCTCACACTTACACAATACTACATAAATACATCTATTACAGCATTTATTGTATTTTGATAGTTTCTATGTGATGTTTCGCTCACCTGGACCGTGAATTACTTTGGAGTACAGACTGCTGCCACAGTTAATATATCTCTGCAGGGTAGTGTGATAACTGACTAGGTTTATGTTTGTTGATTTAATTATTAAATAAATCAAATGGAATAATGTCTCAAATTTAGCAGCCAAATCTTGTATTTCCATGAACAACCTGAATGGTTTCCAAGCAAGTGTTAAGTTCTGATAACATTGATGAGTCCAGAAACTTAGAGGTCTCCTTCAGATAGGACTGTAAATGAGCATCATTTTTACCAAGCCCCCTGGCTGCACTAAAGTAAATGGAATAAAATCAGCAAAGGTCAGAATGAATTATGGCAGGCAAAATAACTATATCCATTTAAAAAGTGTCTGTGATGTTCTGGTTAGTTTTGTTTAAGTAATGTTTATAGTACTGATGAAAAAAAAAAAAGTGAAACTGGATGCATTTGTGGAAAATTCCTTAAGGGATTCTTTGCATGAAAGAAAACCAAATTTATAATTAATTATAATTAATGTTTTGGACTTTTTTCTTTTTGCAAACAGAAGCTTGACATGTTACCATAGTTAGTTTTTATTGATGGGAAAGGAAGCAAAGAGGGAGATATCATTGAGCATGTTCAGCTGGGAAGCAGAGGCCTTATTGCTTCACCAAGAAGCTACATCTTGACACCCCAAGAAACTGCAGCATTGTCCCTCCAAGGGATTAAACCCCTCACTTCCCTCCTCCAGTACTAGATTGTGGGGGCAGAGGTGGGCGGGGGGAGCATGGGGAGATAGGGAAATGCTCAGTAAAAGTAAAAATGGCACAGGGAGTTGCTCTGCCTTAGAGAGCCTGTCAATCTAACCTGGGAACTGACTGGGTTTTTTGAAAAGCTGTGGTTCCTCCCAAACCTGAGAATACCTCATTCCAGGTGAGCAGAGCTCTCTCTCTTTTGCTCGTGACCCATGCTTTTTCCACGCGCTCGCCTGTTCTCTCTCCATAGTTGTGTGGTCTTGAGCCATGCAGCCTCTAAACACAGGCCTCTTGTCGAAACCAATTTGGCTCAGTGGATAGAGAGTCAGCCTGTGGACTGGAAGGTCCCAGGTTCGATTCCAGTGAAGGGCACATACCTTGGTTGTGGGCACATACCCAGTAGAAAGTGTGCAGAGGAGGTGTGCAGGAGGCAGCTGATCTATGTTTCTCTCTCATTGATGTTTCTAACTCTCTATCCCTCTCCCTTCCTCTCTGCAAAAAATCAATAAAATAAAATTAAAAAATTAAACACAGGCTTTGGGTGGGAGCCTGGATACCACAGCACAGCAATGGATTGCAGCCAGAAACACAAGCTAAGTTAGCTGAATGCTGAATTGAAAAGCTTTAATATGGCACAGAACCCCTGGACATAGACTCTATTTCTGGCCCTGGTTTTCCATGGCAAGGTGGACAGAGATGGAATATTGGGGAACTTCTTTAATTTTGCTTCTTGAATAAATTTTGCCATCACACCTTATCCGTTGTTGAGGATCCTGGAAATGCTTTTTCTCATGACACTGGAAGAACCCCACCACCACCCACAACAGAAGAGTTATGTAATGCAAGATGAAGGCTTTATAAAAGGGAGAGGACCCAATCAAACAGAATTAGCTATGGCCCTGGTGAAATATAAAACAATGTGGACTTTCTTAGTGAATATCTATGATTTAAGGAATTATGAGGAGAAAAGACAGAAATCCTGTGGCACCTAAAAATGAAAACTGCTGCACTAGGATGACTTTGGCAAGGCATTTTTTTTTTTTTAAATCCTCACCCAAGGTATTTTTCCATTGACTTCTAGAGAGAGTGTAAGAGAGAGGGAAAGACGGACAGAAACATCGATGGATGTGAGAGAAACACATCAATTGGTTGCCTCCTGCATGTGCCCTGACCAGGGCCCAGGCTGCAACTGAGGTATGTGCCCTTGATCAGAATGGAACGCGGGACCCTATGGTCTGCAGATTAACACTCCATCCACAGAGCCAAACCGGCTAGGGCCGAATGGCATTTGAAGGAGGCTGTTCTATATACTGTAACTAGCTGCGTCTGGGTTCTGTAATTTAACATACACATAACTAGAGCTTATCAGAGCCTGAAAAGCCTCTGAGACTAGGTTCATGTTGGTTAAAGGAAGTGAAGGACTGGGCTTGGCACACAGTAAGCCCTTGTTAACATTTGCTGGTTTGGACTGAAATGAAACCTAACCTGAATGAGATCCCAACTTGGTAACAATGGCAAAGATCATGGTTGCCTAGGTAACAATGACTAGAATGCTTGGTATGAAGGTGGGTTTCGTTGACTCACCAGCAGCTGCACAACTGTGGCAGCAGGAGAAGTGAGAGAAATAATAAGCTGAGGTGGATCAGTGGATCGGCTGAGTCCTATCCTGACACCGAAGCAGGAAGTGTTTGTTTGTGTATCACCATCATTTTGTAAAAGTCTGATCATTTTCCACTTGTTCATCAAGATGGAAAACTCAGATTCTGGCGATGAAGGAGATGAATCTGCGGCCCAGGGCAGAAGTCAGACGAACCGATTAGCTCGGGATTTCTATCGATTTGTAAATAACCTGAGTGAAGACGAGTACAAGCTTATGGAGGGTAACAATTTGCTAGGCAACCCAGGTGAGAGTACAGAAGAAGAGTTGTGGAGAAGACTTCACCTAGTTAAAGAAAACCTTCTGGGCAACTCGGGTGTGAATACAGGTATACTTTGTGAGGGGAATAGGATGGGATGGATAAGGAACTCCATAACAGTAAATGTCAACCAGAGATTATTCAAAGTGGCACAAATTAATTTGGTGCTAAGTAACTTCTCAAAAAACAAGCCACAAACCTAGCATTTATTCATTTTTCTTTTATGAGAATGTCAAGAACTCCCCCACACACACTCCCATTCACATTGGGGGGGGGGTTATTTATGAAATAGCCTATTGATATTTTCCTTGGTTTTCCACCTCAATGGAAAATTCTTCCTCCTACCTGAATTATTTTTTTCTATATGAATATATGACTTCCTCACCAGCAAAAACAAGTACAGTATTTCATATTCTAATCAAGTAGTTTTCAACTGGGGGCATTTTACAATATCTAAACATATTTTTGGCATCCTGTGGGCAGTGGCTAGGAATGCTTCCCAGCATTCCACAATGCACAGGGTAGCTCCCTAAATAAAGAATTGTATAGTGCCAAAATGTCAGTAGTGTTAAGGTTGAAAAACCCTGCTCTAACCTCAGGGCTGGTGGTTCTCTCCCAGTGTGAAGTAGAGACTTTTACTAGGTAATGAAGAGGGTACTGAAATAGTTTGGTTCTTGAACATGGTCCTGTATGCACTATGCCAGGTTTAGTCTACTCATTTATCTAATCTTCAATTTCATGTCAATTCAAAATACTGGTAATATTAATAAGTATTCCAACACTTTTAAATCTATAAACCTTTATATTTGGGTAATGGCTATAAGAGTCTTATATTTTAAAACAACTTTATATATTATCAAAAGCACTTAAGTCAAAAGCCTAGAAATAATGTGGACTAATGAGAATTACATAATAATGTAAACTGAAGAAAAATAGCAAGCACTGTACCTTAACTGGTATTTGTCTTGTTTAATTGCATTAGTAAATTTTGACAGAGTGAAAAAAAACTCTTGTTGCTTGACATTCCTCTCTCAGGATATGAATAAGATGAACTATTAAAAACAGACCTCCTCCTTATTCATTTTTAATAAAATAATTCCCTAAAGTTATCTAGAATTATCTCTGTTTTTTTCAGATAGAATAGAAACTTTCAATTTGCAGCGTGGCTTACAAAATACTAATTCTATAAATGTAAAATTTGTTTACAAGATATGAGTATCATCATTTTAGTTGGTTTTTGAAAGAACGCTTCAGAGTGCTATCCTATGATGGCTCTGATTTTGGTATTTCCTTTCTGAGCTCCCCATTGTTTTGTTAACAGGTGAAGGAAATTTTTCAGATGATGTGTCTAGCAGTGACTCTTTAATAGACTGGCTTATCTCTTTTGAACCAACTGAAAATGTGACAAGTAGGCAAAGAGAACCCCAACCTTGGAGAGAAGTGAGCCAGGTTAATCCTCCCAGTGATTTCAGATTCAGTTCTGGCAGTTCAAGTGTAGAGAGTAAATATGCACCATCTATAAGATTTCCCAGAGGACAAAGTGTGGAAAACGGCCACAATCACATGGAAAATCCAAAATCTGAGTCACGATTTATAAGACCATTTAAATCAGAACAAAGTATACCAAGACCATCAATAAAAGTCCCACTTACTAGAGGTCAGAAAAGAGCAAGAAGCAGAAGCCCAGACCACAGTAGAACCAGAGCAAGAACTGAAAGTAGGTCACCTCCACGTTCATTGGGTCAAATTTCACAAAGCCTTCATCATAGTCAACCATCTCCAAAGAGTGGCTCTATTAGAGACCAGCTTAACTCTGTTGAACAAACTAAAAATGTGACAAGTGGGCAGAGAAAACACCAACCTTGGAGAGAAGTGAGCCAGGTTAATCCTCTCAGTGATTTCAGATTGAGTTCTGGCAGTCCAAGTGCAGAGAATAAATATGTACCATCTACAAGACTTCCCAGAGGAGAAAATGTGGAAAATAGCCACAGTCATGTGGAAAACCCACGATCTGAATCAAGATTTACAAAACCATCTAATTCAGAACAAAGTACACCAAGGCCATCAATAAAAGTCCTACCTATTGGAAGTCAGAAAAGAGCAAGAAGCAGAAGCCCAGACCACAGTAGAACCAGAGCAAGAACTAAAAGTAGGTCACCTCCACGTTCATTGGGTCAAATTTCACAAAGCCTTCATCATAGTCAATCATCTCCAAAGAGTGGCTCTATAAGAGACCAGCTTAACTCTTTTGAGCAAACTAAAAATGTGACGAGTAGGCAGAGAAAACACCAACCTTGGAGAGAAGTGAGCCAGGCTAACCCACACTGTGATTTCAGATTCAGTTCTGGCAGTCCAAGTGCAGAGAATAAATCTGCACCATCTACAAGACTTCCCAGAGGAGAAAATGTGGAAAGGAGCCACAGTCACGTGGAAAACCCACGATCTGAATCAAGATTTACAAGACCATCTAAATCAGAACAAAGTATAACAAGACCATCAATAAAAGTCCTACCTATTAGAGGTCAGAAAAGAGCAAGAAGCAGAAGCCCAGACCATGGTAGAACCAGAGCAAGAACTGAAAGTAGGTCACCTCCACGCTCATTGGGTCAAATTTCACAAAGCCCTCATCATAGTCCATCATCTCCAAAGAGTGGCTCTATAAGAGACCAGCTTAACTCTTTCAAGCAAACTAAAAATGTGATTTGTGGGCAAGGAGAACACCAACCTTGGAGAGAAGTGAGCCAGGCTAATCCACACTGTGATTTCAGATTCAGTTCTGGCAGTCCAAGTGCAGAGAATAAATGTGAACCATCTATAAGACTTCCCAGAGGAGAAAATCTGGAAAATAGTCACAGTCACGTGGAAAACTCTCGATCTGAATCAAGATTTACAAGACCATCTAAATCAGACCAAAGTACACCAAGGCCACCAATAAAAGTCCTACCTATTGGAAGTCAGAAAAGAGCAAGAAGCAGAAGCCCAGACCACAGTAGAACCAGAGCAAGAACTGAAAATAGGTCACCTCCACGTTCACTGGGTGAACTTTTACAAAGATCCCACCACAGTGCATCATCTCCAACTTTTGAGCAGCCTTTCGTAAGTGATACGGAGAGATTTTTTAGATCTCTGCACCAAGAAACATCAAGACAGCGAACAGCTGCGCTTGAATTGCAACATAGGCATCTATTTGCAACGTCTGGGACAAGGAATGCTGTTCAAGGAGAATCTTCTCCAGACTCAACTGGTCATGGTGAATCTTGTGGAATGAGACAGATATATCCAACAATATGCCTCTGTTCTTCAGTAGGACAAGTTCATCCTGTAGCATATTCTGAGAGAGACAGCATAAGTAGTAGAACTCAAATAACATCTGCGGTACCAAATAACACTGTCACTTTAGAAGGTGAACAAGGAGAACTTAGGCATATGTTTTCATATTACGAACAGACAGATATGAGAGCTTATGTCAGTACCATTGGAATTCCCATTTGTAGAATTTTAAGTGATACGCTATCTGGTGCAATTCAAAGCACATTAAGACAGACAGTGACAGATTTTAGTGACTCAAGTAATCTTATGGACAGTGAGAGTGATTTAGAGCCTAGGCAGTCAGCCCCAAGTCGTTACATGGAAAGGGCAGAGTCACCCAATGGAAGAGAGAGTTCTCATGGTAGAAGGAGTTTTAGTTCCAACTCAAATTCTAGCTGTGATTCCTGTTTACATTCCACATTGACTTCTAGTTCAAACTCCAGTTACACATCCAGTCCCAGTTTCAGTCTGATGTCCAATTCCAGCTCCAGTCTAATGTCCAGTTCCAGCTCCAGTCAGATGTCCAGTTCCAGCTCCTTCAGTGATGAAAATTCAGAAATCAGCACCCTGTTCTCTGAAGGCAGTGATGAAAGAAGATTCTCACCACACTCATCGGAAACCTGGAGTGACAGTAGATCTATGACCCCAATAACGTCAGATGAAAGTGACTCTTGGGCCTCCCTTGATCAATTTTTTCTCTTGAATGATAATGAGAACCATCCTACAGG
>PVJN01041135.1:0-18911 GCA_004026805.1 Lasiurus borealis
TACAGTATCATGTCATCTGCAAATAAGGACAGCTTTACTTCTTCTTTTCCAATTTGGATGCCTTTTATTTCTTCTTCTTGTCTAATTGCTATGGCTAATACTTCCAGTACTATGTCGAACAGGAGAGGTGAGAGTGGGCATCCCTGTCTTGTTCCTGTTCTTAGGGGAAATGGTTTTAGTTTTTGCCCATTGAGTATGAATTAGGTAGTGTCTCTCCAGTTTAGGTGGAGATCTAAAACTTTTAGAACAAACACTGCACTGGTACAGAAGGCCATCATTCCTCCCAGGATGTCCTGAGTAATTACACTGACTATGATGGCTCTGCTCTGATTCCATAAGGGAATTAGAGAGATAGGGCTGCCTGCTCCTTTAGTGGGCATCAAGAATGAAATCATCTGATTATGCCTTAATTTTTATTTCTGATATTTGATCCGACTCCAAGACCTCACATTTTTGAAAATTAGGAGTCTGACATTTTGGGGAAGCATTATAGTTAAGAGATCAACCAAAGGACTTGTATGCATGCATATAAGCATAACCAATGAACATAAAACACTGGTGGGGGTTAGGACATGCCTGGGATGGGTGAGGGCAATGGGAAGATATGTATACATGTAACACATTAATAAAAAAATGTTACCATGATGTAGCAATAACTACCCTTAGTATACAAAGTTGGTTTCATCAGTTTTGATACAGTACTTGAGAAAATTATTTATATTCATGAAAAACAAATATAATGCCTACTGATAATCTAATGATCATTGATTCAGTAAAATATATCTGGAGTGTTTGTCACTCCACAACTGGTTCATTTAATGTATAGATGCAGCATAAACAAAACACCTCTTCCTGCCTTTGAGGAAGTTACATTATATCCAATCTAGGGAGGAAGCCAGATATTTAATAAGCATTCAAGTACTTATTCAACTGCAATTTTGATCATACTAGTAGACTGCTCTCATATCCCATTGAAGGTCTGACCTATTTGAAGAAGCCAAGTAAGTTTCCTTTGGTGAGAGATATTTCCAATCTCTGAAAAATGACTGTGGATTAGATTGCCCAACCCATATTCTACCCTCCTTGTAGAGTGTTGTTCTGTAATAATAATAATAAAGCCAATTTATATTCCATGGTATTTAACACGGGTTTAGATGCAAATTCACTGTACTCTTCATTTGCACTCATATAAGTTTTGGAAGGTAATTTTATTTTCTACTTTTAGCTTCTTGAGAGTCAAGTCATTTGTGGTGAAGGCAATAATTGCAGTACTTTGATTCTACATTCTGGGCACTGAAGTAAAAACTAAATTAATTCTAAAGGACTACTCTTCTTCCAGGAAGGCCTTTAGGGGTAATAGCTTCCTTAATGGATTGATTCTGTTTTGCTCTGGTAGGGTTTCCTCCATGTCCTTTCAGCTGCTTTTGTTGGTATTTAATTCCTTGATATACCATATTTTTCCGTGTATAAGATGCTTCCCACCCTCCACTTTTCTATCCCAAAATTAAGAAACCAATATGTTAAACATTTTGCTGGTTTTCCTCTTAAGGCCTTCTTCTTTTTTGGCTTTTTAAGGAATTGTTCTTCCTGTTTTATCCATTGTCCGATCATATACTCAGTGGGAGGAGGTCCACATTGTCTCTCTGCAGCTCTATTTCCATGCTCTTTTGCATAACTCATTACATTCAGTTTGAATTTTGCAGAATAAGACAATCGCTTGCTGGTATTTATCTTTTTATTTTTTGACATCATATTTATGGGCTCAGAATGTTCCAGTCCCTATTGCATCAGCTGAAGTCAGTAACAATAAGGCTATGATTAGAGTACACTTGTTTGATAAGGTTGGGCAGCTGCGCACCCATGTTTGCTCCCTCTTTGGCTGACTTCTGTGTATAAGACACCCCTCGATTTTTAGTCTAATGATTTTAGAAAAGAATAGCATCTTATGCAGTGGTACCTCGAGATACGAGTGTCCTAACATACTAGATTTTTGAGATACGAGCCGTCGAGCGAGCGATTTTTTGCTTTGAAATATGAGCAAAATTTGAGATATGAGTAATCACGTGGATCGGCCGGATGCACACGACCCACCAGTTTACCGAAACTCGAGTGTCTCATAGTTTCCCACACCTCAAGGTTATGGAAGGAATTAAACTTGTATCTCGAGGTACCACTGTACACAAAAATATGATAGATACCTAGAGAAGTTCCTGTCATCAGCAATAAACCTTGGTACCTGTGGTTGGTTAAAAATTAATAAGGAGACAACTTCATAGACAGCATTTTAGATAGTGGGAACAATAAGTAAAAAAACCCCAAAATAAAAAGTGCAGCTTGTGTTATCAAGGAAACCATAACCATGTGGTTGGAGTGCCTACTCTCGATTCCAATAATTATAGGCTGTTGTTGTTCCTTGTGATTAAGCTCTTATAGGGTAAGTGGAGAAAACCGTGTCAGGAATTGGATGAGGAAAGCTTACATGTGATCCTTACATCAAGAGCAATGTCAGACATAAACACTCCTAAGCCTGGGGATAAAATACTCGTTCTTGAGGATCATTCTAACAGTAGTGTAAAATGAATATTCAGTTTTTAGAATAGTGCTGGAACATGAGTTGACTCTTTTCCAAATAAACAACACAGAAATAATAGCAAATAGATTAGATGTGACCAATAAAGATGGAGGAGACTCTGAATTAAAGAAATAATTAAGATTTGACATCATAAGACTGTTAGTTGAATAGCCAAGGGAATTGAAGGGAATGAGGTTAAAAGATTATAAGACTCTACTTGGAAAATTGGTGTGGAAGATAATGACTTTAATGGGGACATGGATTACTTAAGTAGGATTCTTAATTAGGATTAAGGATTCAAATTTGAACTCTTTGAATTTGAGTTACCTGTACAAAATTTAAGAGGGTGAGTTTTTAAACATTGTTACATCTACAAGTCAAAGCAATTGAGGTAAATGGTGAGTGAATGTAAAAATAATATATGTAATTAACATAAAATGTCATCTTAATTAGATTATTAAATATTAATCACAGGTGGTAAAAGCAAAATAAAATCAATTTCTAATTATTCTATTTTAGTTTATCAAAAGGTAAAATTTTTCCCTGGCCAGTTTTTCTCAGTGGTTAGAGCATGGGCCCTCAAAGGTTCGTTTTCTGGTCAAGGCCACTTACCTAGGTTGCAGGTTCAAGTCCTAGCCTTAGTCCTAGTGCATGTGGGAGGCAACCAAGCAATGTGTGTCTCTCACATTGATGTCTCTCTCTCCTTCCTTTCTACTCTCTTAAAAAAATGTCAATGGAAAAATATCCTCTGGTGAGGATTAACAAAAAAAAAAAAAAAAAGTAAATATCTGAGTAGAGTAAAATAATTAAATCAAATTTAAAAATTATGAACCAGATTAGGTCTGATTTTTAGTATCTCCCAGGAAATAGTGCGGTGTTTCTCAGAAAATAGGGCAGGATTATAATTAAGCACTTAGGGGCGCTAGTTCATTTCGATTAAAGACTAGATAGATAGGAAATAGATATTTGACCATTTGGTCATAAATTAAAGAAATATTCTATCATGGAAAAACTAAAATTGTTAGTATAAAAACATGATTAATCTACGGAAATTTGAAACTAAAATGCATAAAGGTAAAATTAAATTAATTTTTAAAGGGACACAAAAATAATTTGATTAGTTTGTTTCTATTTGGCCTTTTTGTGTCTTTCACTCTCTTGGCAGTACAATGAAATGTCTTGACATTCTCTTGACTTAAGATGTGTACATCATTGTCCACACTACCAGTAATATTTCAGACTAATGTTTTAAACATAAAGAAATAATAGAATGAGGAAAGATATGATCTTATATAGGATGTGATGACTCATTATTTCTTACATACTAATAATTTTTATAAATCAAAGTGAATGAACATAAAACCACACACAAAAAAACTGTGAGGTTTAAGAGAATTTGCAGTCACTCACTTAATATCTAATGCATTTTTAATTCATGCAAGTTTTAACAGGAGGAACATAGCTAAGGCATTTCAAAATTTATGTTGAGATACACTCAATTTCAATTAATTCACTGCACCACTGAACCAGAAAATGTTGGCTTTATGAATATTAGAAATAGTGTCTGATTGCATGCTACCATATGCATTACATTTGACATTGTGTAGCATGATGGAAATAAAATGAATTCAGAGCCAACATAAAATTACTATATACTGTATATATACATATACATAATGACTTTTTAATTTAATTTAATAAAATGGACTATATTATGTCTTATAACATCTTAATTTGTATCATGTTTTGTTTTCCTTTGTGCCAAAATACATTTGAATGAAAATAAAATAATTGGGCATCTCAACATATAAACATGAATTTAAAGTTGAGAAAAAGATGATCTTTATTACATAACACATTCTTAGCATTACTTTCAATATTTAAATAAATTACATGTAGACAATTAACATGCTATCTAATAAAAGAATAATATGCAAATTGACTGTCATTCCAACACAGAGATGGCTGCCCCCATGTGGTCAAAGATGGCTGCCCCCATGTGGACACAAGATGGCCACCACAAGTTGGCCAGCAGGGGAGGGAAGTTGGGAGGGTCCAGGCTGCAAGGGAGGGCAGTTGGGGGCAATCAGGTGGGCAGGGGAGTCATTAGGCATCAATCAAGCTGGCAGGGGAGTGGTTAGGGGGTGATCAGGCTGGCAGACAGAACCAGGATAGGGCCTAGGACAGTTGGACATGCCTTAAGGGATCCCAAATTGGAGAAGGTGCAGGCTGGGCTGAGGGACATCCCCAATGCACCGGGCCTCTAGTTTTAATGTATTTACGTTGGTTTGACTATTACTCAATTAATACTGAAGATTTTGAAGTTGAAATGTTTGAGTTTGTACTTCAACAATATTTGTTAAATTGAATTAAATTGTCCTTGCCATACATGTGAAATAAGTTTTGGAAAAAAGTTTTCATGGGTTATATTTAATAAGTTTTATATCATTTAAGGTGTGACAATGTAAAAATTCTTGTATCTATTTTTGAGTAAATTTGCATAAATGCATTTGTTTTTTGGATGTTTTAAAGGAAATGGATAATACTAAATAATAAATCCAGATTTTTCTTCTTTTTTTAAAATATTGATCATCCTTCCCTTTTATTTATACATATCATATTCATCAATAAATACATAATAAAATAAGTTGAACACCTACTAAGTTTACACTACTCATTTAGATGATATAATTAGTTGTAATTTATAGAGAATTATTTGCCTGCCCTATAGGACTCAGCTTGCAAGGTATATCTTATAAATTACAAGTGTAAATGTTTATTTCTTTATTTTTTCATGTGTGCTGAATAAAATAAGCAGGGTCAAAAATTGAGGTAATTTCCAGAAAAAATTTACATATTTTCTTTTCTTATATCCCATTGTCATTGATATCAAAACCTACAACTATCCCCTAATATCTAATGGATTAGAATTGAAATAGCATTACATATTTATCCCACATAAATTACCTTTCTAAGATAATTCTAATATTCTCCCAAACATACATTTTTCATCAAAATTCATGACTCTGAATTGCCTTGTATTCAGAATGCCTTTCCATGAGAAGTAGCTTTCAGATCCCTTTAAGACCTACCTCAGTGAGACTATCCCCATCCTGAGGTCATCTCCTCTCTGTCTCTGAATTTCCCCTTCTTCCAGTGTATCATTGTAAGATGTTAGAATTATAATTATTTATGTACACAGACTCAGAAAAGTATAATTAAGATGAATATTAGAGCCTTTATAGTACAATTCTCTCACTTTTCAGATGTGGAAAATCACATTCTCAGACCTGAATGACTTTAAAATAGTAGGTTAGAAGTTCATTTTACTAACCATTTAAAGAATAAAATCTCTTCTAAACTCAAAGCAATTTTACTTTTGGGACTTGACAACTATTAGTGACAATGTACTTCATCAACTCGAAAAGATGGTCCCATGTTGTAAGGACAATATTAGAGCCACACCTATTTCATGTTTACAACCCTTTGAGTCATAATGTGCTTTTATATTAATCAGAGAAGACATCTCACTTCTTTTGCAAAATGAGAGAATAATACTACACTTTTTTTGAAGAACTCAGTGTAAATGTGTACAGTTCTATAACAGTAATAAAAAAACAAAAACAAAAACAAAAACCCTAAAAGCATGAGTTTCATTGATAGTACATCATTCCTTCTTTAGACTAGGAGCTTTTAAGGTGCTGCAAACATGGCATTACTCCATAGAGCAATCTAGTCATGTTTTACTTAAAAATGAGAATCCATGCTTGATGAATCAGTTTTACCTTAATATACATGCTTCTTTTGTTATATTCCTTGTTTAGTCCTCTATTTCATGTAACACTATTGCTTAAAATATTAGGTAACAGGACAATCTGTATTAAATTTACATTAATGCAGGACACATATTAGAAGGGATAAGATATTTCTATATGTGTATATACACATAATAGTTACAGTACAATATGCAATTACTATTATACAGTGACTAGTTGTGAGTGGATAGATTTATCCTCATAAAATATTATAAATGAAGAACATACCAGTATCATTTAATTAATTTTTTTATAAAAGACACTAAAATCCTATATAATATAAGCCTAATATGAAATTTACCAAATGGTGGATGACCGGTCGCTATGACCTGCACTGATCACCAGTGAGAAGATGCTCAAAGCAGGAGCTGACCCCAGCCCACAGACCCTAGGTCAGCCAAGGTGGGTGTCAGCAGGGTCCTCCTTATTGCTCCACTGGTCACCCTGCAGAAGAATGTGACTGGCGGCAGCAGTGGAGGGGCAGGGCTGGAGAGCAGGCAGTGCCAAACTGGCTAAGGCAGGTGCCAGTAGGGGCCTAATAATTGCCCCAGTGGTCACACCACAGATCAGCCCTGATTGCCAGCCAGGTCTAGGGACCCTACCCTGTGCATGGATTTCATGCACTGGGCCTCTAGTATTTCAATAATTCTGAGAAGAATACGATACTATTTCTATGTTGAAGGAATGTAGGAGGACCACAAAATGTTGAAAGAAATGAGAGAAGGTGTTTTAGGAGGCCAGAGAATGAATGATGAATGTATATACCCAGCTAGTATGACATTGTGCAGTTCTGTAGGCTATATCCATGAATCATGGAATCACAGATGTTAGGAGTTAGAAGGAACTTTAGAAACAAACTATATGAAAGTAAAATCCTACACCCCTCAACTCTGCCCTGCCTTCACTCTGAAGTTTGAAGGTCTGTTCCATGCTTCTATGTTTCTGATTTTATTTGTGTTCATTAGTTTATGTTCATTATATTCTACTATGAGTGAGATCATCTGATAATTATCTTTCTCAGACTGGCTTATTTCATTTAGCATAATGGCATAATGATCTAATGATTTCCAGGTGCATCTATTGCAAGTGGTAAGAGGTTTTTTTTTGTATTTTTTACAGCAGCATAGTATTCCATTGTGTAGATATACCACAGTTTTGTTTTTTTCTTTTAATCTATTTATCTGCTTATGCACATGGAGGCTGTTTCCTAATCGTACCTTTTGTAAATTGTGCTTCAATGAATATAGGGGTGCATATATTCTTTCTGATTGGTGTTTCTGATATCTTGTTTATAGACATTTTTATTCCTTATGTCTCTGTTCCTTCTTCCCTTTCTACTTCTTCTTTTTACAGCAGTCCCTGTAGCATTTCTTGCATTGCTGGCTTGGTCATAATAAACCTTTTTTGTCTGTAAAGCACCTGATTGTCCCTTAAATTTATTTGTTTTTTCCCTTTTAATTCTGAATGATAGCATTGCTGGATAGCATATTCTTGGATTCAGTCCCTTGCTTTATATCACATTTTATAATTCATTACATTCCCTTTTGATCTGGCAAGTTTGTTGAGAAATCAGTTGATAGTCAAATGGGAGATCCCTTGTAGGTAACTTTCTATATGTCTCTGGCAGTCTTTAAGATTCTTACTTTGTCATTGCCATTTGACAATTTGATTACATTATGTCTTGGTGTCAGTCTTTTTAGGTTTATCTTGTTTGGGAGTCTATGTGCTTTTTAGATTTGTGTGATATTTTTCTTCCCAAAGTCAAGGAGGTTTCCTGTCATTATTTCTTCAAACAGGTTTTCTCCTCCTTGCTCAGCTTCCTCTTCTTCTGATACCCCTATTATGGACATATTGCTTCATTTCATGTTGCCCCAGAGTTGCTGACTCTCCTCCTGCTTTTTAATTTTTTTTTCTGGTTGCTTTGTTTTTTTTTTGTTTATTTTTTTTGTTTTTCTACCTTATTTTCTAACTCATAAATTATGTCCTCAGCTTCTTCTTGAAACCTTCCATTTTATTCTTTATTGCAGTTATGTCATTCTTCATTTTCCTTTTGATTCTTACACATGTTGAATTTACATCCAGATATTTGAACATGCTTATAACCATTACACTATACTTTTTCTGACAGATTGCTTGCCTCTTTATCATTTAATTCCCTTTCTGGTGATTCCTCTTTTTCTTTCATTTGGGGGTTGTTTCTTTGTCTTCCCATTTTTGCCATTTCTTTGTAATTGTTTCTATGTATTAAATCAATCTGCTATGCCACCCATGTTTTTTTTTTCTTAATTTGTCCATATTGTAGATGTTTTCTGGGTGCCAGTGGTGCAGTTTCTCAGGTGACCTGGGCTGGTATTTCTATAGAGGCTTCCTACTTGTGGTATATGAGTTCTTTGGATGTAGTTGCATCTTGAATGTTATTGTCTTGTTCATGGATGAAGTCTTCTCTCAGAGTGTCTGATTATGTTTTTTGCTCTCTATCACACTGTGCCAACCATTGTAGAGGTGCTGACCAAATAGCATGAAATACAACACAACAAGACACAACATGGAACTAGTAGAAGCCAAATGTACACAAGACAATTAAAACCCCAATAAAAGTGACTACCAGATTAAAGAGTATTAGGAAAGAAAAAAGGGAACAAGATTGTTAAGGGGGGAAAGATAAGAAAGAATATGGGGATAAAACACTAGAAATCAAACAAATAAGCCAAAAAGCACAAACATAAAATACCCAGAAAAAAATGGGGGCCAAATTTATAAATGCAGAACTTAAATGGAGAAAGTGAGGTTGAGGGATTGACCAGGGTTTAGCATAGAGCAGGGAGAAAAGAAACGAGAAGACAAGAAGAAGAAATTAAATAAAAATAAAATAACTTTTTTTTTTGAAAAGGAGAATAGAGGTGATAGCAGAATAGAGGAGAGAACAGATAGTCATAGATTTTGGAAGTGAAATAAGTTAAAAAATTGGAAGAAAAGAGAGAAAATAAGAATAACAAATGAGTAGTGAAGAGAAAGGAAAAAGAAGGTGAAGTAAAGTAGTATCAGGGAAGAGGAAGTTAGACATGTGAATGAACAACAGAGACTAGAATATTAACACATCAATAAAGTAGTTACATAAGATATAGTTGGAAAAAGGGGAAAGAGAAAGGAAATAGAAAAACATTCTCAAGGCAGCCTATGCCCTTCCTTGTTGAAAATTGTCTTCTCAGTTGTGTCTAATTTATTAATTTTGGGTGGATGCTCTTCAATTAGTTGCTTTTCCAGCCTGGCCCTTGGACAAGGTGCATGACATGTCTATCTATTCAGCCACCATTTCCCCCAATGCCTTGGAAAGGCCAGGCCAAATTATTTTGCAGCCCAGATGTTCCTCACTCTTGCTTTATATGGATGACAATAGAATTAGCAGTTCCTGCACTGCTGCTCTCCAGCCCTGTGGAGGTGGAGGTTAAGGGTAAATCCTTCTAGGATCTAGGTCTCATTGCCACAGCTTCTGCATTATAGGCATTCAGATTTCTTTGAGCACTTCTTTTACAGCTTGAGTTCAAAAACTGCCCAAGCTGAATTAGATCTGACTTAGAAACCTGACCAGGTCTGGTGTCCAACTTTGAAACAGATCAGTATTGTTATTTTCTAACACACACTGTAAGTTTTACCTAAATATCGAGTTTACATTTAATGCAATTACTTATTAACTTAGGTTTATATTTCCTTTCTTAAGATTTGTTTATTATTTATCCTATTGAATATCTCACTCCCTCCATTTTTTATTTCTTTGTGTTGTCTTCTCTATGAACTCTGTAATATTTAGTGTACTACTGTTAGTTTCATAATTGTGAATACAGAGTTAGAAAATTTCTACAGGGGAAATTAACTGTGGATTAACTTTTATTTAGTAGGAGGGAGATATTCAATAGATGTGTGATTTTTTTTTTTTAAGAAAAGGAGGTCAGAAAATTATTTAAGTACAAATCTTAAGAAAAGAAATATAAACCTAAGTTAATAAGTAATTGCATTAAATGTAAACTAGATATTTAGGTAAAACTTATAGAGTGTGTTAGGAAATAACAATACTGATCTGTTTCAAAGTTGGACACCAGACCTGATCAGGTTTCTAAGAGGCCTGATAATAGCAATATTTCAATTATCATATTAATTAATAAACTCCCAACAACTGGACCAGGGGTGGCTGTGATGGTTCATGGATGAATTATAAATATCAGGTTTGAAAACACAGTTTTGATTTTACTTGTGTGTATAATGTTTTATAAACCTGGCTGTGTTGGTGGGTGAGGAGTGTTGTTGTGTTTTTTGTTTTTTTGTGGTGTTTTTTTGCAGGGATCTGGAAGTTATGCAGAATGCTTCTTATATGGAACTTATGGCTTCTGTACTCACAAGCTTTCATTTGGTAGGACAAAAAATTGTCCCTGAATTTTGGTATAAATTTCCATTTGAAGAGACATGGTCAGGGCTACCATGTGGGCCTCCTGAGTCTGTTGTCATCTACTTTCCTTTAAAGCTGAGTAATCTGTGCTATATCTAGAGTGTAATAAATGGACTTGCTAATGATGTTCTAGCAGAGTGGGTATTGCAGCAGTTATCCCAACTATATATATAAAAGCCTAAGCTACCATTTTGACTGATGACCAGTCGACCAGCCAGTAACTATGATGTGCACTGGCCACCAGGGGGCTAATGCTCAATGCAGGAGCTGCCCTTAGTGGTCAGCGTGCTCCCATAGGCAGCCTCCCACTGCCGGCCAACCTCCTAGGTCCCTTCCCCACAGCTGGCCAACCTCTTGCAGTCAATCTCTAACCCTCTTCCAGCCAATCCCAATTGGCCCCAATCAGCCTGGATAGGTGGCCAGGCTGAGGAACCCCACCTATGCACGAATTCACCAGGCCTCTAGTATATTATAGTTTCCATCATTAATTTACAATAATGTAATAATAACCATTTCTAAGATAATTCTGTGGCCTTGAACCATTTTAACTCCATTCACCCCAACTTTCTTCTCTTGCTGTTTTTTTTCCATGCATTTAAATTATGCATATATTTTAAACATTGTTATATTTGTTATTTATATTCAATATTATTTCTTTTGTTCTTTTTTACTTTCTGCATGTCTATGCTTCATTCTGGGATTATTTCCCTTCAGTGTGAAAATTAGCATTTTTGTAATGTCAGTTTTTGGTAGTGACTTATCGCAATTTTTAATTGTATTTATTAATGCCTAATTTTTATAAGCAATTTTAATACAATGAATAGATGTAGTATATAGTTTCATGGCAACCAAAGTTTGGTAATAACATTTCCATATATCATCTAATATTTGATGTTTTATATTTAGTACAGGATTACTTTTTAATATTTCTATTGGATTGGTGATTAACTCTATGTTTCTAGGAGAATAAATCTTTATGAAATTTGGATCATAAATGAAAAACACACATTTATCATGCATATTCACTAACACAATTTTTGTTATCTTGTCCAGCTGTTTTCTTCACTCAATACTAGATGTTTGAGAAAAATTGCTAAGCTATGAATTGCATTCTTTGATATCATTATGAAACTCTGGTATGAAAATATCAATTTAGTGCAGTAGTTAAGCAATTTCTATGCATTGAGCATGAAGTAGTAGCTTTCATTAGCAGGTTTTCATAGTCAAAACTGCTATTTCTCTACCAACATCTCTAATTCAAAATGCAAGCTGTTTGTTTTGCAAACAGAGAAATTGGGACTTGCCAATTATGTTAATCATTAGTTATAGAAATCTCTTGAATGTCTCATGATCTAAAGAACAATTGGAAATTTCACTGTTTATGCCTTGTCTACAACTATATCACATTTTTCTGTCATTTTGATTGAAACATAAAAGCATTTTTAAAAGCCACTTTTTCAGTCAGTTAATGGGAATTGTGAACTTGAAGGGATTGAGTTAGAATTTGCACCTAAATCAAATTGCTTTAAGAGTCCTATAGATTAATAGAAATAATGGATTATTTTACAGAAGTTTGAATTACCCTTTATTATCATTTATTACATTTTGCCTAAAAATTGGGGAGTCATAACTTTAGTTCATTATGTCATATCCTGGAAAACCTTAAGATGTTTTAAGTCACTGATTTAATGCAATATTGTGAAATTTTAGATTGTTATTATTTTCTGTAAAGCCAGAATAACATAATTTAATATTAACATTAATGATATTTTACCTTAATTTTTGTTATCTATAAATGTCACTAGAAATTTGTTTTTCACTATCCCAAATTAGTTCTATAGCTGTCCTTTTTAAAATCTCAAAATAAAATATTAATTAATTTTAAAAACTTTATTGTTAAAAGTATTAAATATCCCCCGCTCTTTTAAAAAAGTATCCTTTACAAAGAAAAATATGTACTATAATGTGATATTTATTAGCTCAATACCAGCATTAATTTTTAACTCAAAGTAAATTATTACAAATAGAATGCTCTAGATACTTTCATCTTCAAATTTCTTTTCTAAAAGAAAACATGTTTAGAAAAATAATGCAAGTTTGAAATAAAAGATTATATATATTTCTCCCCATTTCTTTACTTAAATATACTTTTGTCTACTTTTAAAATTTTCCTATAATTGTGAAATTATTTTGTGTGATCTTTAAATGTTGGTATCAGTAAAATAAATTTCTTGTGTAAAATTCAAAATTACATGTTATTTATATCATTTTCAGGAAATTTTAGAAAGTTAATATATCATTTAGATTATGCTGTGAATGGATATTATTATTACAGTAGTAATAATCTCACTACCTATTCATATGTGATGTGATGTATACTAGTTTCAGCGTATAATATATTTGCTTTAGTAGGGAAATATATTTTGTACATTTAGGATTCTGATTTACAGACTCATGAAAGATACAATTTTGTTCTTCTCCTTAAAGTAGCCTTAATCAGTTTTTTCCTCATCTCTTTTCAAAACTTCAGAAGTAGATTTAGGAGCTGCTGCATGTGTTAGTAAGGGATATGTGCATCTACAATCCTTTTATCTGGAACTTCTAAAGAGTGTGACCTCTGTTTTGTAGTTTCTGCACATTTGAAGTGGTATCCCTCAAAAAGGCTCTAAAGTCAGTGCAAATGACAAGTAAAGCCACAGATTGGCTGTTGTTATTTATAGCACTTCCGGCGAAAGAAATAAATCTGGAGATTAGTAGGAATTCCAAAGAAATAAAGGGTATAGGAGTATATGTGATAATTATTTATCATCTATTAAGACATTTCCTATATTTCTATAGGTTTAGAAGTAGTGAGAAGGTGAAAAGGAAAAAATTAGCTATGCCATTCTAGAAATTGGAGAATATACTAGACTAGAACTCATATTTGGTTTAATAAACCAAACCTTAAAGAAGCACATGTGTTTCTGATGCACTGTTGGGAAACAACCCCAAAAATGTTTGTTAATTCTAATGCGCCTCAATTTCTGCATTTATAAAATGTCAGTCTTGCCTGTAAATGTAAAACACTCCCTCTGTGGTGACAAAATTTATAGTGGACAGATAAATATAAAGACATAGTAAAGAAATACTAGATCTTGGGAAGTGAGAAAAACACAGAATTTCCTGAGATGTGTGATTTTTTTTAAGGAAAGGAAGGTCAGAAAATTATTTAAGTACAATTCCTTTTAAAAATATTTAATGTCACATGGTAGCTTTCTATCAATAGAAAGGAATGTTTTCATCAACAATAGATGTTGTCAGATTAAACATTCTCATCTTGCCTATGTGACAGATATGATAAAAGGAGGATATTTTTCTTACTTTTTTCTATTTTCATCTTAGAAGTAATTTTATGGGATGAGAAATCATGATATCATATCCTCACAATGCACATATTTAGATACACAATTACAGATTTAGGATAGTAGAGTAGGGTATTAGGAAGACCATAAATGTAATGGAAGTATGAGTTAAACTATAATCACACAAAATGGTAATCATAGGAAGAACCATCTTCCTTAGAAGGCTGAATAGTGCCAAGACTAAATACAGAATGATTTAGGTACAATTCTATTAAAGTTGTTAATACTTCTAAAGAAAGAATATCTATATCAGATAAAAAGCATGATGGGGTAGAAACATAGAAAGAAAAACATTGAAGAGGTGCCTTTGGGAGTGCTTTTTAACCACTGCCCAAGATTGGGGTTTCTGTATACCAAGAGCTAATTATATCTGACATTAAGAATATTTATTCCAAATGTCATTGATGTATGCAAGTCTATCAAAATGCCAATTCCCCCTACTCTGGCCCATAATTACCAAGACATTGACAAATTATAATTTTGGTTCTCTTAGTGCCTTGTCTAAACAGAATGTCAGCATTCTCTCACCTTTAGAAGGTAGATTTTAAAGTACAAGTCAGGAAAAAACAAAGTGCTTAGAAATTCAGAATTCCCTCTGAGCAGAATTAAGTTATTGCAGGCCTCAAAACAAGTACAATAACAAGGAGGCCAAATCACAATAGGTCCAGTTTGCAGTAACACAATATGTTTTGGGTATGAAGTATTAGCGATAAAAGATGATGAAAGAAAATATTAAGGGAAGTTATTTTGAATCTCTGTATTACTGCTTCATGTTTAGTATCTATCCAAATATTAGAATCTATTGAAAAATTAAAACTATATTTCAGTATTGTCATGGATTCATATCTTTATTTGTGTTGTGGTTATAGTCAGGGTATTCCATTATATTCAGGAAGCATTTCTGCAAGAAAGGAGCATAAGAAAATCCGTAGCGAGTGGAATACAAGTAATATTATGTTCCAAGTCATCAAGTCTTTTTTATTCTTGAGGATGCTTTTACAGTTTACAAGTCGGTAAATATTTAGATAGTTGATAAATATTTAGAGAAAATCACCATCTAAGCACAGGCACTACGGTGTAAAAAATATATTGTGTTACTGCAAAGTGGACCTATTGTGATTCTGCCTCCTTGCTATTGTACTTGTTTTGAGGCCTGCAATAACTTAATCCTGCTCAGGGAGAATTCTGAATTTCTCAGCATTTTCCCAGTAAAAAGATAGCTCTAGAAGCTCTCTAGAGGACTTGAGTGAAAAGTGAATACAAATAGATTTCTTTAAAAGAAAATATTATATTTTTGAGAAATTACTGAAACATAACCAACTTGTCATGTATTCACATGTTTATATTAGCTTACACATAATATTTTATAGACATGGTTCTATATAATAAAGAGGTAATATGCAAATTGACCATCATTCTAGCACACATGATGGCTGCCACAAGATGGCCAGCAAGGGAGGGCAGTTGTGGATGATCAAGCCTGCAGGGGAGGGCAGTTAGGGGTGACCGGGCTGGAAGAGGAGGGAAGTTTGAGGGGACCAGGACTGCAGGAGAGGGCAGTTGGGGGAACCAGGCCAGCAGGGAAGGACAGATGGGGATGACTGGACCTGCAGGGGAGGGAAGAGAAGATAGGGGTGACCAGGCCTTCAGGGGAAGGGAGTTAGGGGCAATCAGGCGGGCAGGCAGGTGAACCATTCAGTGCCAGCAGTCCTGGGTTGTGAGGGGCATGTCTGACTGCTCATTTAGGCCCGATCCACTGGGATCAAGGAGTTGGACGTCCCTCAAGGTGTCCCATATTGGAGAGGTGCAGGCTGGGCTGAGGGACACAACTCCCCATACACAAATTCTATGCACTGGGCCTCTCTAGAGAGAGAGAGAGAGAGAGAGGGAGAGAGGCCTGGTGCATAGAATTTGTGCATGGGTAGGGTCTGGCCAGCCTGGTCAGGTGGAGAGGGCATGGGCAGTTGGTTGGCCTGCCTGCTGCTTGAACTCCTGGTCAAGGGGACAATTTGCATATTAGCCTCTTATTATACAGGATATACACTGAATGGCCAGATTATTATGTGTTCAGAGATCATAATAATCTGGCCACTCATTGTATGTCTCCTTTTTTCCCCTCAAGCCTTCCCTGGCCACTTCCACCCCCCAGGACAAGCCCCACTGTCCCAGTGTATATGTCCATTGGTTATGTTAATATGCATGCATACAAATCCTTTGGTTGATCTCTAACTCCCTTAACCCTCCTAGCTTCTCTCTGAGGTTTGATGGTCTCTTCAATGTTTCTCTGTTTCTGGATTTATTTTTGTTCATCAGTTTATATTTTTCATTATATTCCACAAATGAGTGATATCAGGTGATATTTATACTTCTCTGAATGGCTTATTTCACTTACCATAATGCTCTCCAGGTTCATCTATGCTGTTGTAAATTAAGATTCCTTCTTTTTTATAGTAGTGTAGTATTCCATTGTGTAGTTATCCACTCATCTACTGATGGGCACTTAGGCTGTTTCTAAGTCTTAGCTATTGTAAATTTTGCAGTTGTGAACATAGGGGTGCATATATCCTTTCTAGTTGGTGTTTCTGATTTCTCGGGAGCAGGCATACCTTGCCTTATTGAATTTTGTGTTATTGCTCTTCACAGATATGCATTTTTTCACTAATGGAAAGTTTGTGACAGTCCTGTATTGAACAAGTCTATCAGAAACATTTGTTTCCATCAGCATTTGCTCACTTCATATCTGTTTTACATTTAGTAATTCTCCAAATATTTCAATATTTTTCATTATTACTATTATTGTTATGATGTTCTGTGATCAGTAATATTTAATGCTACTACTGTCATTGTTTTAGGGTAACATAAATTGTACCCACACATAGCAGTGAACATAATTTATAAATATGTGTGTTCTGACTGCTACACCTAATGACAGTTTCCTTGTATCCCTCATTCCCTCTCCTCCAGCCTCTCAATTCTCTGAGACACACCATATTGAAATTAGGCCAATTAACAATTATAAAATGGCCAGTAAGTGTTCAAGTGAAAAGAAGTATTGCACATTGCCAGGGCTGACTACACCTTGAGTGATGGATGAATGAATTACTCCAATACAACTGTTTGCTGCGAAAGAGAGGACTAAGGGACTGCCTGGCTAAAGAAACCATTGCCTGCCTCATTAGCCTTTTATTGTAGCAGCAATTACAATCAGTAAAGTAATCTTGGGAGGGCACATGTGTTTGTAGTGTCTTTTAAGCAAGGACTTGCAAAAGATTAAGCATAAGGATTCCAGGGAACACCCAGTGGTCTGCTTATGCACAGATTTGTTTGGAAAGGTCAAGGCATAACTAGAGTACCATCTTCTTTGCCACTGCCCTAAGTCAGAATTCTGATAAATAGAGCAAGGAGCTTTCTGCACACTTTCCTTTTCTCAAAATATTATCCTTACAAACTTTCCAATGAAGTCTAGTGTGCTCCCCAACAGCACACCTCTCACTTTAAATCAAGAGATAGATATGATTAACCTTAATGATAAAGGCATGTTGAAGGCCAAAATAAGCTGAAGGTTAGGCCTCTTGCACCAAACAGCCAAGTTGTGAATGCAAAGGAAAAATTCTTGAAGGAAATTGAAAGCTACTCCAGTGAACACATGGATGATAAAACAGCCTATTGCTGATAGGGAGAAAGTTTTAGTGACATGGATAAAACTGCCCATAACATTTTCTTAAGCCAAAGCCTAATCAAAGGTAAGGCACAAATATCTTCAATTGCTTGAAGGCTAAGAGACATGAGGAAGCTGCAAAGAAAAGTTCGAAGCTAACAGAGGTTGGTTTATGAAGTTTAAGGAAAGAAGCTGTATTTGTACAAAAGTAAAAGGTGAAGAACATTTGCTTATGTAGAAATTGCAACAAGTTATCCAGAAGATCTAGTTAAGATAATTAGTAAAGTTAGTTACACTAAAGAACATATTTTTAATGTAGATGAAATACCAGATATTTGAAGATTATTTCCAGGTCTTTTATAGCTAGAGATGATGCCTGCCTTCAAAGGACAGGCTGACTTTCTTGTTAGAGGCTAATGAAGCTGGTGACTTTAAGTTGAAGCCCATGCTCATTTACCATTCCAAAATTATTAGGGCCATTAAGAATTATACTAAATATGTTTTGCTATGGAACAACATAGTCTGGATGACAGAACACTTGTTTACAGCATGATTATCTGAATATTTTAAGCCCTCTGTTGAGATCTATTACTCAGGGGGAAAATATTATTTTTAAAATATCACTGCTCTTTGACAAGGCACCTGGCCAATCAAGAGCTCTGAAGGAGATATACAATGAGATTAGTATTGTTTTCATGCCTGTGAACACAACATCCATTCTACAACTCATGGATCAAAGACTAATTTTGACTTTCACATCTTATTACTTAAGAAATACATTTTTTTAAGGTTGTAGTTCTATAGATAGTGATTTCTCTGATGGATATGGGAAAAGTAAATGGAAAACCTTCTAGAAAGCATTCATCATTCTAGATGTCATTAAGAACATTCGTGATTCATGGGAAGTGGGCAAAAGGTCAACTGACGAGTGAAATAATAAAGGGGAGATGTGGGGGGTGAGTGGGAAGATATTTACCAAAATACATATATGCATATATGTATAGCCCATGGTCACAGACAATAG
>PVJN01041136.1:0-18911 GCA_004026805.1 Lasiurus borealis
TGGCGGTGTGGAGTGGAAGAGCTGTCCTGAGTGAGCTGAGGGCTGGGGAGCCGCTGGGTGGGGGCGCAGAGTGGGGCTGGGGCTCTACTGAGCTCGGGAAAGGGCTCAGGGCTCTGTTCCTGGGTGGTGGGGCTAAGGGAGAAAGCTGGAGAGAGAGGTCAGGGGGGGAGGGGGGACCTGGAACCCAAAACAGTGTGAAACAAGAAGAGTGTCTGGAATCACCTTGCCAAAGGCCACATTTTTTCAGGTGGGGAAACTGAGACCCAGAGCAAGGTGATGGTATTTCCAAAGTCACAGGGAATGAAGCTGAACGAGAGGCAGGTCTCCTGGTCCCTATGCCAGGGCTCTCTCTATGACCACACTAAAGAGTGTGTGTGTGTGTGTGTGTGTGTGTGTGTGTGTGTGTAAGAAACATTTCTGTGCATAAAACGCTGTGTGTGAGCACGTAGCACATGCTGAGGAATGGAGAGTAAGAGGAACTCCGGCAAGGAAGCAAAAGGAAGCAAAGGAAATAAAACTCAGCGATCCTTCCAATACGCACGCACGCAAGTCCCCAGGATCTCCAATCTGGAACTTTGCCACTTTGAATTCCCTGCAAGTGTCTGACAGTATATCTGGTATTCATCTCGGGGGTTGTTTATTTTTACAGCCCCAGCAAACGCACACTCTAGAGTTCTTGGCACTTGGGCAGCTTCACAGAAGTTCCCAGCGTTTCACGCCTCAGCCATTCCACACGTGCAGGGACATGTTGCCGCTGCCTGCCCAGCAACCATCTGCCCCTTCTCAGGTGCAGGCGCACCAAACAGTGTGGCCTGAATGTGGAAAGAGAAAGGTTCCCTGAAGACCTGTTGCTAGAACGTTGGGGGGAGGAAAATTTCTTTCCTCTGTCGTTGCTTAGAGTTAGAATGTAAATGAGGAGGTCTCTTCATTGGAGAATCATCTAAGGATGAAGTTGGAAGACAGGGAGTGATTCCCATTGGCCTTTTGAGCACCTGGAGGCAGCTGTGCCTAAAGCAGGTTACTCCTGGTCGTTAACATAAGAGGCATCAAATTATCATTTTGTGTGTGAGTCAGGTACATTTAGTGATTAAGATCAGGCTGCTTGAGTTTGAATCCGGGATCTGCCAGTTACTAATTATATAACTTTGGGCAAGACACATAACCTCCCTGGGCCTCAATAGTCTCATCTATAAAATGAGATAGTAGTATTTGTCTCATAGGGTTGATATGAAGATGAAACGAGATTACATATGAGAAGTATTTAGAACATATAGTTAGCATATTAGTTGCTATCTTTAAAAATTAATTCTTACAGTTCGTATGCTGAAGTAACAAACAACCCCAAAGTGTCAGGGGCTTAAAACAACTGTGGATCAGCAAGCACTGTGACTATCCTAGTTCTTTAGGAATCTGAGCTGACAGAGGAGCTCGTATTTCATTGGCCAAACTAAGTCACATGGCTATACCTAGCTTTAAAGGGAGGGTGGGGCAACCCTGCCATGTTCCCAGAAGGGACGACACTATTATCTACCACATTGCTTATTGTCATGATGTAACTAGTTGAGTACTGACCACTTGCAACTGAAAGATTCACAAATAAATTAAAAAAAAACATAAGTTTCCCTGGTTTTAAACTCACGGTGCGCCAGGCACTATGACCAAGCCATGCTCTTACTGACCCCCTTTTCCTCACGTGACTCCAACCACTTCGAAGTTTGTTGGTCCTGGCAGTCCATCAACCATGTGCCAAGACCTTCATCACTGACCTTCTCAGCAATCTGGGAAAAAAAGGGTTTTATTTCTCTCCTGCTCACCATTACACAGCTCTTCTCTCTTAGGCCTGGGAGTAGAGAAGGGTGGAGGGAGAGGGAGGGATGTCCTAAAACATGCTACTCAAAATATTACTGGCCCATGCTAAGTACAAAATGTTACCGGCTAATTTAAGTCTAGAAACTTTTAAGGCAATTTGACTGTGCCACGACATCCAAGCGTGTGGTCAATGGGCCTGTCTCTCTGAACTGGGCGGTAGAGACCATTCTGGATGCTATTGAACTCGGGTGATCAAATTCTTCCTCAATATTTTGGCAGTTTTCAAAAACTGGCCCTTCACCACAGATCACTTGAAAAACAAGTTGTAAGAGGTGATGTTTCCCGAGTCATGTTGTAAGGAAAAGTCAAGACTTTAAGCAATACCTAGAAACTAAAGAAGTCTAAAGTCAGGAGGAGGTGTAGAGGAGAGCAATAGAATAATCACTGAACATGGCAGTGAATTACGGGCAAAATCCATGGAGATAAATTTGGTCTTCAAAATAATTGTTGGCAAATATTGAAGGATGAGGGATAGGAGGGCATTTCAGGAAGGAGGAAGCACTTAAGCTAAGACATGTGGGGCATGTGGGATATGCAGAAAGCATGCACATTCATGGGTCATTGAACCGACATAGAAGTCAAGAGGCTGGGTTCTACCATTGGGCAAATCCTCATCATGCTCATTGATTTGGGTGAAACATCCCTGGATGATAAGAGTAATGGGCAAGTTTGAGAAATAGCAGAATATCTATATAGTCTCCAAGTGTCACAGTCTTATTAATGACAAAGCAAACATGGTAACCCGACAGCGGAGAAACCCAGCAGGCACCCCCTCAACTACGTGATCAAAGGGAACCTTCTGAGTCATGAGAAAAACTGACCTCGTGCCTCCTGGTATGATGCCCTGAAGAACACAACACCACATTTGTGTTATTCATGCCAAAAATATGAGGAAACATCAGACAAATGCCACTTGAAAAACAGTCTATAAAATAGCTGACCTGTATTTTTTTAAAATGTCAATATCACAAAAGACAAAAACTAAGGAACTGTTGCAGATTCAAGGAGACCAAAGAGATGTGACAACTGAGTGCCATGTAGGCTCTGGGATTTTTTTTTTTTCTCTTTAAAGGAGATTATTCAGACAATTAGTGAAATCTGGATAAGGTCTGACCAAAAAACAATATTATTGTATGAATGTTAAATTCCTGAATTTGATCATCATACTGTGGTTAATGAATGTTATTTTTCAGGAAATATACACTGCTGGTAAACTATGTAAAAGGGCATGGTGTTGAAAACAGTTCGTAAAAAAAAATACACTATGGATGAGGATATAGAAATAGGTATAGATGGGGACAGAGATGGAAGTGGAGAGAGACAGAAATAGAGATAGAGGATTAAACAAACTGGTAAAATTTGGGAAATCAGAGTGAAAGTATAGGGGATTCTTTGTAGTACCCTTGTAACTTTTCTCTGAGTACAAAATTATATCAGAATTTAAGAGTTAAAAGAAGAGAGCCATTATGCTCCAGTTCCCACTTAGGTCTGACTAAGGCAGGAACTTTGGTTAAGTCTCCTCACTCCGGATCCCTTCATCTCTTCCAGTTCTTGAGTTGGAGGTTCATGGCTTAGAGGCTCTCATTCCAGATTCTATCAGCTAATTTATGGATTTACCCCTTTCCTCCTCTCCCTGTGTCTAATGTTTCTCTCTGACTGCACCCTGACAGCTGATCTCTCCGTCTTATTGCCCTTTGAGATCTGAGGCAGCATTGCAGGAACCTGCCCAGTGTCCTGGACTTGCCAACTTGGCCACTTCTTGGTTATGCTCTGGATAGATCAAGATAATTAACACTTATTGACAACCTACTATGTGACAGGCACTGCACTTTACCATCCCAATATCCTAACAAGGTAACTTCTCAGGTGAGTGTAGTCCAGACTCACCATCCTCTCCACTTAAATTTCAGCGACTCCAAAGCCCTACTTCTCATGACCATAGGAAGTGCAATATTTAATGGGTTGCCCTCCTCCTATATTCCCAGGGAAACTCAGGACTGCTTGGATGTGCCCATGGCTCCTGCTTAGTTGTTTACTTACCTCTACAGCCCACGGAGCAAGGATTTATGGCTTCAGGTCCTCACTCCAAGCAGGTAGCCCCATCTCTGTGTCCACTGCTTGGGAACCATTGGTGCTGAAAACACAGGTACCTCAATGCCAGAGAGCTTGTCACCCCTGAAATAAACAGAAGAATGCTCTTTCATGTTACATTCCGTGGGATTCAGAGGGCCCCACATCAGCCACTTAAGCTGTAGTGCTATAGTGTATGCCAAATGTTTTAAAATGCTGGATAAAACTGAATTCTAATATTAGTCACAACCTAGGACTGGGGCCATACCTCTTCTCCAAAACTGGGGTCTGGTTGCTGAGCCCATCTCTTCACACAAGACAATTTCCCTTAGTGTGAGCTCTTTCCTGGCCCTTGTTGACCCTCTGGACAAACTGAATTTTGTATATATTGAGAGAGAGATCACAGATATAAATGGAAATGCGAAGGGTGTTGCCTACTGCCACTGGCCAACACACGTGGGGCCCAGATCTTGGCCCATTAAGATACCATGTTTAGCGGAAACCAGTTTGGCTCAGTGGATAGAGCGTCGGCCTGTGGACTGAAAGGTCCCAGGTTTGATTCCGGTCAAGGGCATGTACGTTGGTTGCGGGCACATCCTCAGTAGGGGGTGTGCAGGAGGCAGCTGATCGATGTCTCTCCCTCATCAATGTTTCTAACTCTCTATCCCTCTCCCTTCCTCTCTGTAAGAAATCAATAAAATATATTAAAAAAAAAAAGATACCATGTTTACATCTGAGGCTCAGAGAAGTTACTCAGGGTCTTGCCCAGAATCCCACAAGCAGGGGTCAAGACTCGAACCCAGACCTGCTACATTCTTCCCAGTCCATTGCCTTATCTGCTCTTCAAAGTGGAGTGTAGCCAACAACCTGGTAACTGGAATTGTTAACTAAATGAGACTTTTCTGGACTAAACTAGGATCTTGGAAGTATTTTGAGGCAACTATCCATGATGATGCTGTTGCTACTGATTCCACACCTGGATTATCCAAGCCATTTGTTTTTCTTTCTTCCTACTGTCTCTTTCCTCACAAGCACTTTATTTACCCAAAACAAGGTAACGTCAAGGGTGGCCCATTCTTACGTAGTTCTGGAAAATGCTGAGGGAGGCAGGAGGAAAGGTTGCGACTGCTGGCAGTGTGGTTTTACAGAAAGAGCGTGGGCATCGGAATCAGACAGGCTTGGGTTCAAATCTGGGTCTGATACTCACAATTTGAGTAATTGATCAGAGAAGTTCAAGGTCCTCACTGTAAAACAGAGATACTACCGTTTAAGCTCTCAGGGTTAAATGAGAAAATTTATTTAAAATCATCAGTCCTACACAGGGGCTCAATGGACCTTCGTTTTCCTTGCCTTGCCTGACCCTTTTTGGATCATGCAAACATGTTAGCTATCTGTATTTTTCTTTTCATTCCTCTTCTGGACGTCCCTACAGTCAGCTTAGAAGTAGGCCTTGTTTCCATGGAGATGTCTGTAAGGTAAACAACGTTGAAAAGGGGAAGCACAGACACCCATCCCCTCGCCCACTCACCACCAATGCACAGCCTCAGCAGAAACGTTTCCAAAGAAATGCTTCACAAAGCTTTCGGGGAAGGCACCAAGTGTTCTTTCGGAGTCTTTACATGCTTTTTCATTGCAGGGCTCTTGAAATGAATAATAATTCGAAACAGATAATAATGAACTTCACACAGCCAGGGATCAAAAGTGGAATTATTGAGCTCACCATTGTCTAATATAATTAGGCTGACATGCCGCTGAATCCAACTGGATGGCTTTTTTTTTTTCTCTTCCTCTGTTCTGTGTGTGCACATTTATTTGGAGAAGAACTTTTAATGGGCAGAATATTACAAGATTTTCTGGGCCCCACATGGCTTCAGCTTTAATCCAAACAAGTTACTTTCTTCTGAGAGTCTGATTTTTTTTTTCTTTTTCTTTTTTGGCACCGTTATGCTGTCAGTTTCAAAGGAGACTTGCTTCCTTGAGTGTGGATGGAAACATAAGCACATAAATCACACGCCAATTTTTCTTAACACAGAGGAATAATCCCACTGCTGCTTCTCGTGGAATGAGGCCTTCTTAGGGAAAATGCCACAAATCCTTGAGAAGACCCAAGTGCATCCCATCAAGTGACTTCTAAAAATTCCTCAAACGAACGTCTCCATCTTAAATAGCTTATTAAACATAGCTGAGATTAGATAATAGCTATTTCTTGGAGCTAACTTGAGATTTCTCCTCCATCTTGGCAAAAAAGCAGACTGCTTTATGCAGATATAAACATTCATTGAAAAGTCTAATAACAGAGTAGTTTCCTCTACTTCCCCTCTAGCAGGAGGGCCAACTTTTGATGAATAAAAATCAACCCACGTCTCACGGAGGTCATCTGTCCGCAAGATGTGACACCTAAAAGGATACGGCAGAAACGTAAGTCACCAATGGGCAACAACTCATAACATTACAGCTAACAGTGGTACAGAATCTTGTTTTTACCATTAACCACATAAAAGAAAGAGAAAAGCATCTAATAAGCCTCTCGTAGTCACTTTATTAGTCTCTAGCACATGTCTTGAATTTTCCAAAGACTCTAACAGAATAATTGAGTTGGCTCATGTTGCAAAATCACAGGCAGAAGAGTTCGTGCTACCGAGGATATACACACAGTGGTAGGGAGAATGAGTAGCAGAACAGTTTTACCAAAACAAGAACGTTTAGGTGTGTCTCTGGGTGGACAAGTTAAAGCTACCATCTCTAAAGTGAGCCTGGATCTAGCTAGTGAGATATAAGGGGCCACAGCCTCTGCAGGAAACAGGCCCAGCCAGGCCTCTGATTATTAGCATCACTAGCTCCATCCCTCAGTATCAGATCAAGAGCAGAGAATGAAGAGGGAACCTAGGGAGTCTTTCTCCATGTCATATAAACAAATCTGTCCAGTGACATGCGAGAAGAGCTGAGCAGCCACAAAACCACAGCCTCGCTGAACATTGGAGCTGGAAAGTTATAGAAGGGAAAACTGCAGTTGAAGGTGATGAAATGATTTGCCGGGTCACAGAGACCCTACTGCCGCTCTTCACGACTTGTGACTTGACTGGAAAAAGTCTCTTTCTGACTTTGGGGAGAAGAAAAACGAAAAGAGTGAGTACGTTATGTGTCAGCAAAAGTCATGCCGCATGCAGCTAGATCATTGCCCAACAAAGGAAATGTGGATTCACAGAACCAGCTTCCTAGTTCAAACACTATTTTTCCTGTAATTGGGTAAAACTAGGGGCAAACTGTGGTCAGACAGCACGAAGATGAAGAGAAGCTCTCTGCTCTTAGATCTGTAAACTGTAGGCCCGCTTAAGATTTCTCAACCAGTTATCCAGTGTTGCTTGAGGCATTGTAGAAAATAAAGAAAAAGCGTAAGATATGTTCTCTTCCCTCAAGCAAAATTTGAACAACCGTAGGAGGTCATCAGAGATCAAGTGTGGAGACTGAATATTGACAATCATTCCAACAGGAGTTCAGAGAAATCACAGACTACTGGATAAATAATCCGGGATGGCTTGATGGACCTGCTATCCATGGTAAATTGAAGGCTGAGTTGGGTGGGGGATTAGGGGTAGAAAGAGAGACAAGCTGGGGGTGTCTAATTTAGAACGAAGTTTCCAAGGGAGGAATTAATGTGGCTGCAGAAAGTCTGGTAAAGAGATCCAACGAGGTGGCCCAGAACTTGGGTTTAAGGACACAACGGGACATACTGAATCTATAGAGAAAAGCACAGTGAATGGCTCACTAAATCATTCGGCTGAAGTCATCCAAAACAAAGCACCACTGTAGACCTATTTCTTCGGAGGCCTTTGCCTCACTGCTAGGTGAAGAAAAACTAAAATGAATTTTTAGATGTACACATGCCAAAATCATTTTTTTTTTAAAAAAAAAGACTATCTTCTTTATATCGTGACTAATATCTTGACCTCTGTACAAAATACAAAATTGGTCTGAGCCATATGAGAAATGATTGCCCCTGTATATCACCACTCCCCAAGAGGAAAGTGACCAGATAATTTTAGAAGCCATTGCTAGACCCACAAGGTACTGACTCAACAAAATAAGGTGTTGCCAACACTATTAAATATCCAAGGAGGTACTGCCAACAGTATTAAATATCCTAGAAGGCATTGCCAACACTATTAAATATCCAAAGGCCTTTATGTGCCTTTGAACATTCCTTCTCTTTGACCTTGAAGGCTTTCTTAAGCTTACCAAGTCCTTCCATCTGAAAACCTGCCCATGGCCTTCCTTTCATTCCCTTTAATTCCTGGGGCAGGGAGGTAAACCGAGGTACAGAGAAATGATGGAACCATCTACATGAGAGACTATTTCAGAGTTAAAGCATGGCACACCCAAACGCCTGCTGTACACAAACGCTATTTATAATGTCTGATTTTTACACTTGGATTTACAATGAGTTGAAGCAAAAAGAGCAAAATTCCAGATTGAAGAAAAATTACAGCTGGAAAAGTAATTTTAAAATGAAAAAACCCAAGAAAGCCTTCCAAGTAGTTACTCAGTTTGGGAATTTAAGGAAGATGGAGGCTGCGTCCAAGAGGAAATGGCTTTGGGGACACAGAGGAATGGAAAGTCTTGCCTCCAGCCTACTTTTGAGCCCTGTCTTCAGCCAGAGACACATCTAAATCGATAAAAGGCATTTCTTGATGTCACTAAGGCACGCGTGAGCAGAGGCCTCTGGACACAGTATGCACGAGGCACACGCAAAAGCTTAAGGTGGTGAGAGGATGTGGGAAGGGAGATATTAATGGCTGCTGGCCCCAAATAAACATGTGCCTTCCCTACCCCCCTGCTTATGCCTCCACTGCACCCACAGCATGCAGCTCCAGGTTCCTCGGGAGCTGCGTGTTTGGTGGGGAGGGGGAGGTGATACCATGGGTAGGCATTTTCTCCTTCTTCCCTCAGCGTAAGCGGTGGGAAGCTTTGGATTCATAGTCGGTAGCTGCTCAGCGTAGTCCTTTGCTGTCTGGAGATTGTCCCAAGGCAGACGTCCCTGGTCCAGCTGAGCACTCTTGCTTTCAGCAAAGACCCCACTTCAGAATCCTCCTCAACCCAACTGTCCAGGCTGCCATCACCAAGTAGAGTTGGCAAGTGGTTGGAAACTAAATTTGCCAGCCCCTGAGGAGAGAGAAAGGAAGGGAAAAGAAGGAAGAAAGAGGAAAGTAAATTTACTAAACATGTCTCCAGTAGGGGCATATTGAGGAGGGTGGGAAGGAGGACAGGTAGTTTGTCATTGGCACTGTGTAGTAATTGTAAAAGCAGACTTTAATCTGCCTTACCTGGTACTAAGTTCTCCAAAGACTAGGTACCCCTTATTGTCTGTACCCTGGCTGGACTCGCACTGTCCCCATTCCCCTTCCTCAGTGCACTACTGAGACAAGAAGTCGTGGGGAACGCTTCCCCACAGGTCACCTTTGAGAACCCCCTGGTGAGATAAGAAGAAATCGGAGTCAGGAGAGCCATCCTGTTATTCCAGCTCCATCCTCAGTTGTGGGTGAACTGCGTTTGGGTTTGCGCATTAATAGAACGTCAAAAACAAAGCTGTCTCTGTTAGAGCACTGACTGCGTGTTAGTACTCATGCACAGAGCCTGGCAGATGGGAGGAATTTTTTAAATGTAAGGTTTTTTCCTTAAGTTATCAACTGACTGGATTGTCCTTTCTTAAGTTTAAGATCATTACAGTAATAATGGAAACAATTTATAATATACCAAAGAAAGGCTGTCAGATTTAGAAAAAATAAATAAATACAGGTTTTCCAGTTAAATTTGAATTTCAGGTTAAAAAAATAATATTTTCAGTATAAATATATTTCAAATATTGCCTGAGATATACACTGAGTGGCCAGATTATGATGATCTCTGAATGCATAATAATCTGGCCACTCAGTGTATATCCTATATAATAAAAGGCTAATATGCAAGGTGTCCCCCTCAACCAGGAGTTCAACCAGCAGGCCGGACAACCACCCCATGTCCCCTCCCCTGGCCAGTCTGGCTGGACCCCACCCATGCACGAATTCATGCACTGGGCCTCTAATATGTATATTAGAGGCCATATTATTATGTGTTCAGAGATCATAATAATCTGGCCACTCAGTATATGTATACTAAAACCTTATTTTTTTTAATTTAAAATTAAAATTTAACTTGCTGTCCTACTTTTTTATCTGATAACACTTACATCAAATCTTGAGATGTGTGGAATGAATAGAAGAATAGCTCTTCAGAAATAAAAATGTCAAACAGAAAGGAATATTTTAGAAGTGGATAACTTTCAAATTATTTTAGCCACATTCCAGAGTAAGAAATACATGTTGCATGACAATTCAATGTACACATACATATATGGATGGAAATAAATATTTCACCAAACCTTTTTCTGTGTACAACGCCCTCTAACACTTTCTATCCTAATCATTCTGCCTTCTTTTTTTTTTTAAATTCCTGATTCAGCCTCACTTAATTGATTTCCTGACCCCCTCATGCAAAGGTCAGCAAACTGCAGCCCAAAAGCCAAATACAACCAGCCACCTGTTTTTGTATGGCGTGTGAGTTAGGAATGTTTTTCACATTTCTAAATGGTTGGGGGGGGAATCAAAGGCGTATGGTATTTATGACACGTGAAAATTATATGAAATTAAAATTTCAGTGCCCATAAATAAACTCTTATTGGAACCATATGCTCATTTGTTTGTATGTTTCCTATGATCACTTTCACACTACAACGGCAGAGTTGAGTACTTGCGAGTATTGGGTTGCGTGTTGAGCATGACCCACAAAGTATAAAATACTTACTATTTGTCCCTTTACTGAAAAAGTTGGCCAACCCATCCTAATGGGTTGCAACCTGCCATTTGAAAAACTCTGGTCTCAACTGTTTTACCCTAAAAGCACCTATTTCTATTCATGTGAAGAGGGCGGGCATTTTTTTTTTTCTTCTTAAGAATCTCAGGGCAACCTTATTCTCAGTTCCTCATAAGATAAACCCAGATGAGCAGATTCTGGTCAAAACATTTATTTTTGGCTGCCCTTTGAGTATGAGTTAGTGTCATTCAAGGCCTAGAACTTAGAAAGAGTTGAGAAGACGTCATTTACCAATATCCCCAGTCACCTGAAGCACTGGCTGCTCACAGAGAAGAAAAAGATCATAAAGAACATGGAGAACAAAACATCATGTTCTTGACCTTGAGCTGATTGGATTCTTGACTTTTATTACCGAGTTTAGAACCTCCAGAGTGAAGGTTTGTGGTTTGCAAGAGCTAGCTGTGATCCCATCTAAAGGGTCATTCCCCAGAGAATGGAAAGAGAGGAGAGGATCGTTGCTCTGGCCAAACAAAGAGGAGCCGAGAGAACAGGATTAGGTCACACATCCATGAGGGGTCATTTTCCCCCAACTTGTGACCTTTGGTGGTGTTGGGGGTAATAAATCCCCAAGATAGATTCAAGGGGCACCATGACCTGAGAGACTTTGTGCCTCGTTGTCTGAGAGATTCCAGAAGTCAGGGGTCCTCACAGAGGATTATCAGCAGTCAGACACTATTGCCCCCGGGCCAAATTCAGAGTGCTACCATTTTAATAAGTGAAACTTTATTGGAACAGAGCCATGCCCGTCGGTTCACAAATTGTCTATGGCTGTTCTTGTATTACAATGGCAGAGGGGAGGAATTGCCAAAAATATTCACTGTCTGGCCCTGACCAGGGCATAGTTTGCCAACACCTATTTTCTATGCTAAGCAATAGGAGGAAAGTCAGAGAAAAGGAGGCAGAAGCGTCCTGAGAAAACCCTGTGGATTTCCCCCAACCAGAAATGTGAAGGAGAACCCTGAATATGCCCCTTGCTCTCCACCCTCCCCACAATGGGCCCAAAGTGGCTAAAGGGACCTCCGGGGACCTGAGCAGGCCTTAAAGTTGGGACAAGGAGGATACATTTGAGATGGAAGACTCCCTAGCAACTGAGACGTGAGCAGACTACCAAGTACGGCCATTGGATGCCAGGATGAAAAGATGCCAACAGCCAAGACTAGATCTGCCTCAGACTAAAGATGCCTGTAGACCAGACCAAACCCCCCTTCCTCACACACACCCCCACCATGAAGCCTCATTTTCTACATTTAAACAATCCTAAGCTTCCAGGACTCTCAGCTGCAACTCTAGGAAGAAGGGAAGGAAATGCCATGCCGAATTAAGTGACTAAAACACGAAATGACTGAGTAAACACCAAAGCGAATGATTTTTCTCTGGAAGTCCCTATATATTACGTTTCCTGCCACTAGCAGAATATGGGCTTCAACTAGAAAGTAGGTTATTGAAAAATGAAGGAAGTTATATTCTGTATAAACAATAGGAAAGAACAGGAAACTGACTTTGACACTACAGGAAATTGGAACTTCATTCAGCAATTCAGGAGACTGCAGCAGTGTGATTCGCAATGGTTCATGACTCAGTGACTCCATTCTGAGTTTTTTTTCTTCTTTCTCCTTCTTTCTAGAATAAGACAATTTAACCCAGTCAGCTCCTAGTGGTTTTCTCCATCCTACCTTCAATGTCAGAGAGATCCTGTGCAAGCCTAAATTGTCACCAGTAGGTGGCGCTAACATGGAGAGTGTTGGTACTCATTATCTGATGATGACTTAGCCAGATACTAATTAAGGTTCTCTTGGTTGACTGTTCCTTCAACCACACATTCCCTCTGGTCTAAGTGAGCCTTGTTATTAAATAGGCCCTGAGTGGTTTCACCTCCGGGCTAACTCTCCCTCTCCAGCATGGTATAATGGAAAGAATTCCAGAGTTAGGATACTTGGGATATGAATTTGGGCTGTCTTACTAATTAGATGCATTGGCCAAGTCACCTAATCTTTCTAAATCTTGGGATCTTCATCTTTAAAATATGTGAGTTGGTCTTGTTAAACTCTTGTTTTTTAGGTCTGAAAAGCAATTTGTCAACCACTATGAGATAGCGCTTTCCACCCATCAAATTAATCAATCTTAAGAAAAACTAAAGATTTCATGAAAAAGGCATTTTGACACAGTGCTGTGGGGAATGTAAACTGATACAAATTCCCTGGAGGAGTTTCTGGCAGGGTGTAGCAAAAGTCCAAAAATTTATACACCCTTTGACCAGTAGTTCCACATCTTGGAATTCATCCTAAATAAGTACAGACATCTGCAAAGACAGAGCTAAAGGATGTTCACAAAGCAGAGCATTTTGTTGTTGTGTTTTTAATTTGAGCTGTTTGTTTTTCTTTTTTTAAATATATGTTTATTGATTTCAGAGAAGAAGGAGAGAGAGGGAGAGAGATAGAAACATCAATGTTGAGAGAGAATCATTGATCTGCTGCCTACTGCATGCAACCCTGGCCTGCAACCTGGCATGTGCCCTTGAGTGAAACTGAACCTGGGAACTTTCAGTCTGCAGGCCGATGCTCTATCCACAGAGCCAAACCAGCTAGGGCTGCGGTCGGCAAACTTTGGCTCGCAAGCCACATGTGGCTCTTTGGTCCCTTGAACGTGGCTCTTCCACAAGATACCACGGCCTGGGTGAGTCTATTTTGAAGAAGTGGAGTTAGAAGAAGTTTAAGTTTAAAAAATTTGGCTCTCAAAAGAAATCTCAATCATTATACAGTTGATATTTGGCTGTGTTGACAAATGAGTTTGTCGACCACTGAGCTAGGGCAAAGCAGAGCATTTTAGCTTCTCTGTAGGCTTAGTGTACCTTTGTTAACTAGTTTGTGAACTTTCATTGAACTACATTACAGTTCTTGTATAAGACAACAAAGAACCACATTGCTTAACCATATAACAAGAAGAAGATGTAGAGCTGAGGATTTCTCAAATATTTTTTGTATGCCAGATGCCATGCTAGAGAGTTCTCTTAAGTTCCTTCTTTAAATTCTCACAATTACTCTGGCCTGGCCAGAGTGGCTCAGTTGGTAGAGTATCATCCTGTGCACCAAAAGGTTGCCAGTTCGAATCCTAGTCAGGTCACATACCTGGGTTGCAGGTTCAATATCTAGTTAGGACATGTATAGATGGCAACTAATCAATGTGTCTCTCTTATCTCGCCTCTCTCTCTCTCTCTCTCTTTCTCTCTCTCTCTTTCTCTCTTAGCATCTCCTCAGGTGAGGATTTAAAAAGAAAAGGTATTATGAACCCTGTTTTACAGATGAAGAGACTGAGGTTCAGACACATTAACCTTTTTGCTCAAGGTCATGCAATGCCTGGTAAATGGAGGAAGAAATGTGCCTTCTGCTCTAAAGAGACCACGTTCCCTGTGGGCTGGAGGGAACTTGCATGGAGGTAAAGGCAGGGAAATGCAGTATGTGGACTTTGATCCTGCCTGAGAATTGGCTCCAAGCTCTTCGGAGCCCTTCAGGAAGAACTGTCATTTCAAAGCTTCTGCCAATTCTTTGTGCTGCTAAAAATGGAAATCCAAATTGGTCTGTGGGGGCCAAGGCTTTCTTGTAGGGAAAAAGCACTTAATTGGGCTTCCATTGCTATGAAAGGAAATTCTATTCTGGAGCAGCAAAGCCTGGACAAAGAGGCCTTCAAGTTCTGCGGACAGCACAGTGAAAGGGTGGGGCCTGGCTCTGAGGTGAATGGGGTTGGAGCCTCCTCTGGTGGGATAGAGAGGAAGAAGGTTGGGGGGCTTGGCATTGAGAAGGAACGACACAGAGCACACCCCTGTGCGGGTGAGAAGGGAGCAGGGCCATGAAGGTCAAGAAACAGTAGGGCCAAAACAGGTTTGGCTCAGTGGATAGAGTGTCAGCCTGCGGACTGAAAGATCCCAGGTTCGATTCCGGTCAAGGACATGTACCTTGTTTGCGGGCACATCCCCAGTAGGGGGCATGCAAGAGGCAGCTGATCGATGTCTCTCTCTCATCGATGTTTCTAACTCTCTATCCCTATCCCTTCCAGTCTGTAAAAAATCAATAAAAATATATTTAAGAAAGAAAAGAAACAGTAGGGACTGGATGGGAAGGAGTATGGGGCAGGGTCCTGAGTGTGGTCATGGCTAACACCAAGTTCAAATGTCCCTTCTGTGCACTGACACGCCCTCAACTTTTCAGTCAGGCCAGCATGCTTCTTGCCAGCATTGCCTTGGGAACGAAGGAAGGCACTGAGTTCCTTTGGGGGTCAGAGACACTCTCCAGATGGACCATGATCACTGACCACCAAGACTATGTCTGCCGTCCTGGAAGAGCCCGGGTTTCCTTAAGTCTCACTGGTTGGAAGCGCGGGTTATTTTATTTTTATTTTTTTAAAAATATATTTTATTGATTTTTTATAGAGAGGAAGGGAGAGGGATAGAAAGTCAGAAACATGGATGAGAGAGAGACATCGATCAGCCGCCTCCTGTACGCCCCACACTGGAGATGTGCCCGCAAGCAAGGTACATGCTCCCAACTGGAATCGAACCTGGGACCTTTCAGTCCGCACGCCGACGCTCTATCCACTGAGCCAAACCGGTCTCGGCAGGTTATTTTATTTTTAAATAAGGATGACCCTGGAAGGTTGTAACACACTCCAAGACATACGAGTTCAATGTACTCGCTGTACTTCAGGGGATGAGACTGGAGCTGCTCTGCAGGACAGCTAAAACCACACAGCGGGATGCCTCTTAGCAGAGTTCACCTGTCCCGGGGTCTCTCCCTGACCACAAGCACTTGGCCGCCGGCAGCAGGGTAGGTGATTATAGCATTAGATCACGCTTATAATGGAAAAAAGGCTTTTCCTCTCCGGCTGACTAATCAGCTTGCCATTTTTATTGCATGATCAGTATCAAGAGACAGTGATTCTGAACTCTGCCAGCATCCCGGGTGTACACTGGCGTGACAGAGAGAACAGCTATATTAGCAGAGAACAGGTGGGGGGATTAGCAAATGCGCTAAGAAGGTCAAGAAATCTTGGTCCCGGGAGGCACAGGAAAAAGGCTGCTGGCTCCTCTTGGAACAAGAGCAGCTACTATTAGCGAGTTCTCCTAAGCCAAGTCCTTATAGGCGACGTGCATTTGCCTTTTCCTTCTTATTTTAATGTTGAAAATATTTAATGCTCGTTATCCATCTGTGTGCGTTTCCTAGGGCTGCCATAACAAATCACCACAACCCTGGTGGCTTCCAACAGCAGAAAAGTGTTCTCTCACTGCTCTGGAGGTCAAAAGTCCAAAATCAAGGTGTTGCTGGGTCACGCTCCCTCTAGAGGCTCCAGGGAAGAATTCGTCTTTACCTTTTCTTGGCACCAGATGGTTCCAAGAAAATCCTTGGTGGTCCTTGGCTTGTGCCTGCATCCCCACAACTGCGGTCTCTGTCTTCACGGGGCCCTCTGTGTGTCTCATGTGAGAAACTTGTCATTGGATTTAGGGACCATCTGCACAATCCAGGATGATCTCACCTCAAGATCCCTCACTTAATTACATTTGCAATAACTCCTTTCCACATAAGGTCGCATTCCAAGGTAACAGGAACTAGACTATACACATATGTGGTTTTTTTTGGGTATGTGTGTATGGGGGGGGATTCACCCCAGTACAGTAACTGACAAAAGAATTCAAAGATGAGCATGAGGAAGAATAAAGTTTTTTTTTGTTTTTGTTTTTGTTTTTTTTCCCGTCAGTGTATTTTCCCCTTTCAATAGTCTCATTTCTCTCCCTACAGCCCTCCCTCATTTTTTGACTCTGGAAAGGGGAGGGAAACTACCATGAAGCAGAATAAAAGGGTAAAAGTAAAAAGCAGAATAAAAGGACAGAAAGGAAAGAGAGAGCCCTCCCAGTCCCACGGCAGGTTAAAGGGGAGAGGGAAGGGAAGAGGAGAGGCAAGAGGACAGATTGGAGGCTCTGTTGGACCCCCCATCCCCTGCCTCCCACCTTTGAGGTAGGAAGGAAACCAACTGGGAACTCCAAGTGCCAGGAGCTTACTCCCCACTCAGGGTGAAGCTCAGACAACTGGAAATCCCTGAGAGAAGTCTGTGTTTATCACAGTGTCCATGCGACAAGGTGCTCGCTCCCAAGATGGTGGTTGAAAGCAGGTTGATGGCAGGATCTAAGTACACAGAGGGAGGAAGCACCCCAGATCCCATGCCTATTTTCCTGGAGTTTCTGTACCCCCTCCTGAAGGGTTCGTGGAAGTAGTGAAGAGCAAGGGAGACCTAAGGATATGGGGACCAGGAGGCCTCTAAGTGCGGGAATCTCAGTGAGAAGAGAAGGCAGAGGCCCATGGACTTCTGCAGTGGAAGCCACCCAGCATCACAAATCGAGATTATTGAGCTCTGCCCCAGCAGGGGCTGGGGAAGAACCAGGAAGTGGATCACCTTCTATTCCAACCCACCTGGAAGTCATCTTGGAAAGAAGCCAACGCAGAGGGAGCTCCTGAGAAGAAAAAGAAAAAAAAACACTAATGAGCTGAACTTTGAACTGACTCAATTTTTATTTTATTTATTTTAAAAAATTAAATCTTTATTGTTGAAAATATTAAATATGTCCCTCATTGGCCCCTTTTAGGCATCACCATGCCCCGTCCCAGGCCTTCACCACCCTATTGTCTGTGTCTATGGTTTATGCATACATGCATACAACTTCTTTGGTTGATCTCTTCCCACCCACCCACCCACATCTGCCTTCGCTATTTAAAAGGCTCCTTTTAAATAAAAGAAGCTGTTACCTCTAACTATCAAGTATAAGACTGTATGAAGTTAAGAATATACTACAAGGAATCAACAGGAGATGGAGGAGATGAAGCAGAGGATCAAATCAGGGATTTAGAAGATAAGGAAGTATAAAACACTCAAACAGAACAACAGAAAGAAAAAAGAATCTATCCCTAGCTGGTTTGGCTCACTGATTAGAACTTTGGCCTGAGGACTGAAGAGTCCTGGGTTTGATTCTGTTCAATGGCACATACATCAGTTGCAGGCTCAATCCCTGGCCCCTGATGGGGCATGTATAGGAGGCAACCAAATGATGTGTCTCTCACACATTGATTTTTTTCTCTCTGTCTCTCTCCTCTCCCTTCCACTCTCTCTAAAAATAAATGGAAAAATATCCTTGTGTTAGGATTAACAATAACAACAGAAAAAATAATCTTAAGTAATAAAGATAGTATATGGAGTCTCTGGGACAACTTCACACATACCAACATTCATATTGTGGGAAGGGGGCCCAAAGGAGGAGAGAGAGAACAAGAAATTGAAACTCTATTTGAAACACTAATGACAGAAAACTTTCCTAACTGGTGAAGGAAATAAATATACAAGTCCAGGAAGTGCAGAGAATCCAAAAAAAGATTATCACAAAGAGGCCCTTACCAAGACACATCATAATTAAAATGCAAAAGCTTAAATACAAAGAATCTTAAAAGCAGCAAGAGAAAAACAATTACCTACAAGGAGTTCTCTTACTGTCTGCTAGTTTCTCAACAGAAAATTTGGACACCTGAAGGTATTGGAAGATATATTCAAAATGATGAAAAGGATCTACAACCAAAAATACTCTATCCATCAAAGCTATCATTTAGAATTAAAAGACAGTTAAAGAGCTTCACTAGGAGAATCCAAGATAGCGGCATAAGTAAACACCTACACTGCTGCCTTGCACAACAATTTCAAAACTACAACTAAAAGACAGAACGTACATCATCCAGAACCACAGGAAATCTGGCTGAGTGGAAGTTCTATGACTAGAAAGAAAGAGAGGGGCTCACAGAGACCCAGAGGACCTGCAAAAAGCTGAGGTAGGGAGACATGCACGTGAAGAGAGCGGGTGCCCGAGTACCTGGCTGGCTTTCTCTGGGAGGAGGGAGATGGAGAACTCTCAACGGCATTGGACCCCTTATCCTATGACACTAAACCCCAGATCCAACCAAAAATCATATAGGGGGAGTTTGGACTGTGAAAAGGGAAAAGTACACGGAAATTTAGGAGCGTCACAAAAGATCAGAAGT
>PVJN01041137.1:0-18910 GCA_004026805.1 Lasiurus borealis
GGAATGGGCAGGGGGAGGAGGAGGAGGAAGAGGAGGGAAAGGAGAGAAGAGCGTGAGGAGGAGGAGGGGACAGTCACAGGAAGTGGACGGCGCTGGTACAGGTCTCAGACGTGGAAGAACGCTGTGGCTGAGGATGAGATTCACGGTCACAGCGAGGACTCTGAGGAAGGAGTGATGCTCACACCATCACTGGGTGCGAGAGTTTGTCCTCAGACCAGAGCCTGAGAGGCCGGCTGTGCTGGAGGTGGCGGCGTCCCTCCCACAGACCTGGGTCCCTGCAGAGCCCCCTCCCAACCTCCCGCTCAGCTCCCCGAGTTCTCTCCACATCACCCTCAAGTCAGGCACCCACATAGCAGGGCGGGCACTGAGGCAGGAGGACGGTGGGGGAGGAGGGGTGCTTTCTCCATGAATTGGCCTCGCAGGAGGCAAAACCGGAAACTGTGGGGGGTCAGATGGCTCCCCCCGGGGACAGCGGAGTGGACGCGCCCAGAACCACGTCCTCATCATTGCGTTTCACGAACAAAACAAAACCATTCTTTGTGTTCAAGTTCAATGCTTTATTGGAAGGTGAACAGATAGTCCAATCAGTTCTGACAGCAGATGTAGAAAATCCAGGCTTATGAGGTAGATGCAGACACAGGTGAACATCTACCCATAATCCTGAGAAGTACAGACGTTGGTGGAATCACCCAGCATGAGGTCAGCTGTCCGGTCACTTATATCCAATGTGGGAGGACGTCCATTGTACGTTCAGAGGCTGAGCTGCTGGGCAGGGTCTCAGTAGAAGCCAGAGTATCCGTATCCCCCACAGCAGCACGGACGCCAGCAGCCACAGCCGTACCTTCTGTAGCCACAGCCACAGCCCAGGCCGCCCCAGCCCCAGCCGGAGCCATAGCCATAGCCCAGGCCACCCAGGCCGCCCCAGCCGTAGCCGAGGTCTCCGTAGTAGCTGCCGTAGTAGCTCATGGTGTCAGGGGAGTGTGTTTCTGTTTAGGATGAGATCCTGAGAGTGAGTGCCAGCGAGTGGGGAGGGAGCTTATATACCTGAGCCAGCAGGTGCTGAGTCCCGTGACCGTTCCTGGGTTTCATTCCAAGAGATCCATGGCCCTGAGGCAGCTCGTTAATCTGGGTGCTGACGCCAGAGATGCTCATGTTTATGGATATTTGGAGCCGGCACAGCTGCCTGGTTAGAGCCCCCAGAAACCATGACAGCATGTGTTTCTGAGGAGAAGCACCTCTGCCTCCACATCACAGGATAGAAATTCTCTAAAACAGGGATTTCACTGGGACGCGCATTGATTGCATCATCACAGCCCAACGGTGTTGTCCGCTGAAGGCTGGGTCGCTCCTCATTGGCCGGCGTCTCTTTGGACGATGGCGTCTGACTTCCATCCGGGGTCCCAGGCACCAACCGAGCGCCACATCCTTCACTCTGTCCCGTTCGTTGTCAAAGTCATTTCTCAAGTAGAACACACACACACACACTCACACACACACACACACACACACACTCACACACACACTCATGCAGTCATACACACACACACACACACTCTCTCTCTCTCATACACACACACACACACACATCACACACACTCACACACACACTCACACACACACACACCACACACACACTCACACACATACACACCCCCCACACACAAACACACTCACACATACACATACACACACACTCACACACACACACTCATACACTCATACAGACACACACTTACACACACACTCTCTCTCATACACACAGACATACACACACATACACACACACTCACACACACACACTCTCTCACACACACACACACTCTCTCACACACTCTCTCTCACACACACACACACTCTTTCTCTCTCTCACTCTCTCTCTCTCTCACACACACACAAACACAGACACACACACACACACACACACACACACACACGTACATTACTCAGTTGGTGCACCCTCTTGTGAAACACCCGCTGGCTGACAGCACAGGAGAAGGAGTCTCAGCAGCGGGACCGACCACAGGGACACACGCCCTCCCACGGCCGAGTCTGACACCTTCTCCCCAGCCCGTCCTCCCCTGTTCTGTCTTGTCCCCAACAGAGAGCCTCCTCTGACCCCTGAGGACGGCCGCCGTCAAGCACGGGAGGGGGCTGACCGTGGCGTCATTGGTCTCTGAGGACCTGACCTGGAGCCTCTGGCCTCGACCCTGGGCAGCAGCAGGTCCCCCTTGGAGACGGGTCTGGCCCGGCCCTGCCCTCCTCCCAGCGTCACTGTCCTCGCGGGCAGAGCTGGGTGGCTCCGGGCAGATTTGGGAACCAAACCCGGGTCAGAGGTCGTTGGGCCCGGCTCGGTGAGTGGAGGCTCCTCAGCCGGCACCGCGTGTCAGGGGGATGTGGTTTAATTGGTTATATTTTTCCCATGTTCTTGCCCGAGGAGGCGTGTGGGTAAGGGGCTGGGGAGAGGGGACGAAAGAGACTCTTTGGGGCCGTGAGCGCCCGATGCCGGGAGCAGAGGATGTTCTGTGGAGGGTGCCTTTTCATCCTCTGTGGGTTTTACACACTAATGTCACCCCAATAAATTTAATTATAAACAAATATTAAAAAGATAGACACCGATCTTAGCTCCTGCTTCCGTGACGACTCCTCCTCCTTCTCTCCTTCTCCTCCTCATCCACAGGCTGTCAGTCTCCCCACTCCGCTGTGGGTCCCACAACCTCGTGTCCACACAACTCCTGTGCGCCCCCACATCCTCGTGGACCTCCCTCTGCAGCACTCCCCACACCTCCAGCTGGCACTCACCCACCCTCCGTCCATACCTCGTCCCTCTGTTCAGGGCTCCACTGTAGCGGGGGCCTTGCCTTCCATTCTTCTCCGTTCTGTGGATTCCACTCCCCGTTCCTCTCAGGCGCCCAGCACACACTTCTAATAACATGACTTGCTCACCCAGGTTTACATCCTAAAATACTTCCACATCCCCAGGCCTGTATCTGTAACCGTCTCAGAACACCTTCTGCCTTAGAGTCCCCCAGAGTAAACGGGGCCGCAGACCAGGCAGACGCAGGGGCAGGAGGGCGGGAGCCGCCCTGAGAATGGCAGGCTGCTCTGTGAGGAGAGAGGAGAGCCGGGTCCCCCTGAAAGGACTGGATGTGTCCACACCTGCCAGCTCTGCCCGTCGGCTCAGGGACCGTCACGGGGAGCCGGGCTGTGTGGTTGTTGATGGCTGTTTCTTTCCTTGTTGTGAGGTTTATTGGGAATATTTGTGATGACACATCTCCTGGTCAAACTCCCAAGAGGACACTTCACATATGAGCCTTTTACACAGAGAGATGGTATCATTATCTGTTGGTGCCTGTTTTACCAGGGGATTCAGGTTTCACGGAAATCCCTATTTCTAAGAGAACTTTCTGGACTCAGCTGTTTCTCATCAGTCTCAGCTGAGCCATGAAACGCTAACAATTACATCTTGTTGTTTCTTTCCTGATGGCAGTGAAGCTAATGCCTCGTGTGCTGATGGCGGTAACAACGGATGCCAGGGAGACACAGTGAGAGCAGAGGAAAGCGCACAGACATGTTCAGTTAAAATGTTGGGGTTCAAAGATCTCATATGAAAGGAATTCACCCCAATCCATGTTGGCTTCTGGACCAGCTGCTTGAGGACAGAGTGGACTGAGATCATGTGCTCAGAGCCCAGCACACGGGGTCAGATCCACAGAACAAGCGTCGTGTGCACATGGGTGACTCCCACCATCAGCCCACATACACCCTGTCTGTCACCCCTTGAACAAACGGGGGGATTGATGGAGAAATAGTAGTTGCAGAAAACAAAAGTTTGATAAGAAAATATATTGTCGTTGCTCTCTCTTGTTGACATAAATCTGAATTCTTTATATTGATGAATATGAAGCCACTAACATTTCCAAACAATGCTTTCATTTCAGAGTAGAATGATTAATATTTATATCTGTTTTTCTACTTCTCTGCGTGCTTGTGAGTGTGTGAAGCAAAAATGACTGTTAACCAGGAAGGTGGCTTCCCCCTTGGACAGTGGAGTGGATGCGGCCAGAACCACTCCCCAGAGTTATGTGTCATGAACAAACCAACAACCATTCTTTGTGTTTAAGTTCAATGCTTTATTGGAAGGTGAACAGATAGTCCATTGAGTTCTGACAGCAAAGCTAGAGGATCCAGGCTTATGAGGGAGATGCAGACACAGGAAAAAATCTACCCATAATTCTGAGAAATAAAGACGATTGTGGAATAACCCAGCATGAGGTCAGCTGTCCGGTCACTTAGATCCAATGTGGGAGGACGTCCCTTGTACGTTCAGAGGCTGAGCTGCTGGGCAGGGTCTCAGTAGAAGCCAGAGTATCCGTATCCCCCACAGCAGCACGGACGCCAGCAGCAACAGCCGTACCTTCTGTAGCCACAGCCACAGCCCAGGCCTCCCCAGCCCCAGCCGGAGCCATAGCCGTAGCCCAGGCCACCCAGGCCGCCCCAGCCGTAGCCGAGGCCTCCGTAGTAGCTGCCGTAGTAGCACATGGTGTCAGGGGGAGTGTGTTTCTGTTCCAGACGAGATTCTGAGAGTGAGTGCCAGCGAGTGGGGAGGGAGCTTATATACCTGAACCAGCAGGTGCTATGTCACGTGTGCCCTGTTCGTGTTATGTTTACTATCACTGCATCTACATAACAACCTCATTAATTCTCCCGCACTCAGGGAGGGGCCTGCCCACTCGTTAAAATGTCTGAAATGTCTTTGTAGTTTGGGTAGATTGGCCTTTCAAGTCGTTTTACCACTTTATCAGCTCACGTGGTCCACACGTTACATACGTGTAAGCTTCTTGTCCCCCACGCCGCAGGGGAACTGTGGGGAGGTCGCTGAATCAGGTCCGAGAAGGCAGCCGTGTTTTCACCCCCGGGCGTGCCAGAACCAGGGACACTCCTCACGCCCCGCCTATCCCTCCCATTGGGTCACGTGTCCCCTTCAATGCTCCTGCGACCTGGGTGTCTGAGTGGCTGCACTTTCCCTTGTGGCTACAGTTCACTCACACGTTACCTCAAAGACCCAGCTCTGCATGTTTCCACCTCCTTCCAGAGCGCCTTCCCCTCCGCCTGCACAGTGAGCTGCGTCTTGTGCAGAGAGAGGGGAGCAGCCAGGAGAGGCAGCGAGGACCAGGGGACCCCAGAGCATCAGTGTGGAGCCCGAGGGGGAACCCAAGATGTGCTTCCGGTCCTCTTGGCACCCTGACCACCGAAACAAGCTCACTTCTCTCTTTCCCTCTTCTGTGCCAAACAGAAACCATTATTGCTCCTGACAGTCTATAACCAATATTGATTCCTAATTATTAAATAAATCCATTGCTTATGATTTCTTTTAAATATACTTTTATTGATTTCAGAGAGGAAGTGAGAAAAAGAGAGAGAGAAATAGAAGCATCAGTGATGAGAGAGAATCACTGATCGGCTTCCTCCTGCATGCCCTCCTTCCCTGGGATGGAGCTGCAACCCGGCCTGTGCCCTGACCGGGAATTGAACCCTGACCTCTTGGTTCCTAGGTTGGCGCTCACGCATTGAATCGCACCTGCCAGGCGTGTGTGCTCCTCAGTCCTTGTGCTGGTCCACGGCCTTCTTCCCACGTTTGCTCTCAGGAACAGCGCTCTGAACCCAGCACATGGCCGTGGCCAGGGCCTCCTTTCAGAGGACTCATCAGAGCTCATCCTCCAGCATCGGCTCCTCTGCTCCGGGACCAGTCTCTCCCAGGGGTGCCTCAAGGCTGCGACCCCTCCCTGGTCTCTCCCCCACTGTCCCCTCCGCTCCCCACGGCTCTCACTGCCTGGATCTCCTCTTTTACAGAAACAGGCTCCGTCCTTAGGGCTGTGACGGTCACAGAAAGGCTTAGGGGAAGCACAGAGCTCGCACACCCGCACATGGGCATCTTCCCTGGTGCTCAGCACACGAGATGCGAACGGCTCAGGAGGCCTGTCCTCTGGGTGTGGACAAATGCTGTCATGTGACCAGAAACACAGGGTCACGTGGAATAATCTCGGCCCTAGAAACCCCTGTCCCCACCTGCTCTCCCTCTGCCTCGGCCACCACGAATCTCCCCCAGCTCCTCCATGGTGACATCCCGTCCGCCAGTGGTGTGGGCAGTGCCCGGGTCAGACACCTCTGTGAACGCCTCCCTCCCCCGAGTCCCTCCCTCCTGAGCCTCCGTTCCTCTCCTCTGTTTGCTCTTTGCGTCTGCAGAGCACAGAGCCCTCTGCTCTCGGTGCCGGTCAGAGACCCCCTGAGCGACGTTTCCAGAGGACAGGACACCCCATGATCGAGCTCCCAGCACCACGTGGGCTTGGATTCCTCGCCGTTACCCGTGTGGGTCAGTCATCACGACTCCTGAGCCGCACGCATCTCCTGTGCTGAGCACCAGGGAAGGTGCCCATGTGCAGGTGTGTGAGCTCTGTGCTTCCCATAAGCCAATGGTTCCCAACCTTCCTAATGCCGCAACCTTTTAATACAGTTCTTTATGTTGTGGTGACACCCAACCATAAAATTATTTTTGTCGCTACTTCATAACTGTAATTTGCCACTATTATGAATCTTAATGTAAATATCTGTGTTTTCTGATGGTTTTAGGAGACCCTGCTAGTGGTCACAACCCACAGGTTGAAAACCACTACTAAGCCTTTCTGTGACCCTCATACACCATAAGAACAAAGCCTGTTTCTGTAAAAGAGGAGATCCAGGCAGGTGAGAGCCGTGGGGAGAGGGGAGGGGACAGTGGGGGAGAGACCAGGGAGGGTCGCAGCCTGAGGCCACCCTGGGAGAGACTCATCCCCGAGCAGAGGAGCAGATGCCAGAGGATGAGCTCTGATGAGACCTCTGAAAGGCAGGCTGAGTTTTCACTCCCAACGAGTCACTGTGAAGCTAAGCGATCACCAATACGTCTCCCACATTGAAGAGTCTCATGGGCACTTCAGTCATTTGCTAGATGGCTTGACTGTGATGATTTATATTATTGTTCCTGATGCAAGTAGCTGTGTCCACATGAAATAGAAACCAATAGATTAACAATAGTTTGTGAAAACCAATAGTGAAATATAGCATGATTATGTATGTATTTTCAAAGACAAAAAAATAGTAATCTATGTTCTATAGTGGGACACATACACACAAATATACACACATATCACTCTGGTATAAATCCACATATAGAAACATTCATATATACCTATACCTACATAGAAAATAAACATAGATATATGAGATGAAGAACAAAAGGTTGCCAAATATATGAACTCAATGTTTTTACTATTTTTTCATCAAGAAGTAGAACAATCATAATATCTTTTAGATACTATTTATTTTTGAAAGCTAAGAAATGACTATTTCTTTTTACTCTTAATTCAATGAGCTGAAATTCAATTGCTGAAGGATTTCAACAACTCTTCCTTTGTCATTGTGTTTCTGAGAGCTTTCTACAAGAAAATAGTGAGTTGATGATGGCGTTCAGACCCTCTGTTGGTGTATGAAATAATGAATATATTTTTCCACTGGCCAGTGACAGCTTTTTGTGGAATGGGGGCACTTCTGCTGTAAATCCATAGTTTTCCTTCTTTACTGAGACAAAACGAACACAGCCATGGAGTGAGATGTGCAGCTGCTTCGGAACAGGAAGTGTTCAGGAAGCGGATATTCCACCCGGACACGAAGTCCCTGTCACATCTCCCAGAATCAGTTACTCTTGGAAGCTGAGTGGACTGTGGGGAGCGGTTTTCTGATCGGCTGCAAGAAGGGAGCAAACACCCTGAGAGTCAGAGTTGGTGCTCCGTTTCCCACCCAGCACCAAGGCCAGCACAAGCCACAGAGGTCAGGGCTCCGGGCCTTTCTGAAGAGGGAGCTGCAGGCACCTCTGCTCCACACTTATCACGCCTCATTGTGATCAGACTGTCACCCTCAACGTGTTTGACAAACTTTGACCGACTTAGACGAAGCATCTTAATATATTATTACCTGAATATATCACTTACTTTTTAAAAAACACCACTGGCATGTCTTTATACATATAAAAATCTAGAGGCCTGGCACATGAAATTTGTGCACAGGGAAGGTCCCTAGGCCTGGCCAGGATTTAGGGCAGATCAGGGCCTTCCGACTCCTGACCCGGGCCCCTCTTCACCAGCTGCCGGCAAGGCCCTTCCTTCTTTCGGCACCACCCCCTGGTGGTCAGCCCACATCATAGCGAGTGATCAAACTCCTGGTCTCCTGAACAAATTCCAAAGAGACACTTTACAAATGAGACTTCTACCAGAAAGGTTGTATTTTACCAGGGGATTCAGATTTCATGGAAATCCAGATATCTAGGAGACCTTTCTGGACTCGGCTGTGTTTGTCATCAGTCTAAGCTGAGCCATGAACAAGCTTAATATTAGGTCTTGTTGTTTCTTTACTGATGGGAGTGAAGCCAGTGCCTCGTGAGCTGATGGCGGTGACGAAGGATGCCAGGGAAACACAGTGAGAGCAGAGGAAAGCACACAGACATGCTCATTAAAATGTTGGAGTTCAAAGACCTCATATGAAAGGAATTCACCCCAATCCATGTTGGCTTCTGGACCAGCTGCTTGACAACAGAGTGGACTGAGATCATGTGCTAATGGAGTCAGATCCACAGAACAAGTGTAGTGTGCAGATGGGTGACTCCCACCCTCAGCCCCATCATACACCGGGTCTGTCAACCCTTGAACAAACGGGGGGATTGAGTGGAGAAATAGTAGTTACAGAAAACACATGTTTGGTACGAAAATATATTGATATGGTACATTGTCGTTGCTCTCTCTTGTTGACTTAAATCTGAATACTTTATATTGATGAATATAAAGCCACTAACATTTCCAAATAATGTTTTCATTTCAGAGTAGAATGATTAATCTTTATATCTGTTTTTCTACTTCTCTGCATGCTTGTGAGTGTGTGAAGGAAAAATGACTGTTAGCCAGGAGGGTCGCTTCCCCTGTGGACAGTGGAGTGGATGTGCCCAGAACCATGTCCCCAAAATTGTGTTTCATGAACAAACCAACAACCATTCTTTGTGTTCAAGTTCAATGCTTTATTGGAAGGTGAACAGACAGTCCAATCAGTTCTGACAGCAAAGGTAGAGGATACAGGCTTATGAGGGAGATGCAGGCACAGGTGAAAATCTACCCATAATCCTCAGAAGTACAGACGTTGGTGGAATCACCCAGCATGAGGTCAGCTGTCCAGTCACTTAGATCCAATGTGGGAGGAAGTCCATTGTACGTTCAGAGGCTGAGCTGCTGGACAGCGTCTCAGTAGAAGCCAGAGTATCCGTATCCCCCACAGCAGCACGGACGCCAGCAGCCACAGCCGTACCTTCTGTAGCCACAGCCACAGCCCAGGCCGCCCCAGCCCCAGCCGGAGCCATAGCCATAGCCCAGGCCACCCAGGCCGCCCCAGCCGTAGCCGAGGCCTCCGTAGTAGCTGCCGTAGTAGCTCATGGTGTCAGGGGGAGTGTGTTTCTGTTTAGGATGAGATCCTGAGAGTGAGTGCCAGCGAGTGGGGAGGGAGCTTATATACCTGAGCCAGCAGGTGCTGAGTCACGTGTGCCCCGTTTGTGTTATGTTTACTATCACTGCATCTACATAACAACCTCATTAATTCTCCCGCACTCAGGGAGGTGCCCGCTCGTTAAAATGTCTGAAATGTCTTTGTAATTTGGGAAGAGTGGCCTTCACGGTCGTTTTACCACTTTATCAGCTCACGTGGTCCACACATTACATACGTGTGAGCTGAGTGTCCCCAACGCCACAGAGGAGCCGTGGGGACGTCGCTGCATCAGGTCCGAGAAGGCAGTCGTGTTTTCACATCCGGGCGTGCCAGACCCAGGACACTCCTCACACCCCGCCCACCCATCCCATGGGGTCACATGTCCCATTCAATGCTCCTTCGACCTGGGTGTGTGAGCGGCTGCACTTTCCCTTGTTGCTGTAGTTCACTCACACGTTACCTCAAAGACACAGGTACATGCCCAGCTCTGCACGTTTCCACCTCCTTCCAGAGCGCCTTCCCCTCCGCCTGCACAGTGAGCTGCGTCTTGTGCAGAGAGAGGGGAGCAGCCAGGAGAGGCAGCGAGAACCAGGGGACCCGGGAGCGTCGGTGCGGAGCCCGAGGGGGAACCAGGATGTGCTTCCTGTCTCCTCGCCCAGCGACCATCGGGACGGGTGCACTTTCCTCTTTTCCCTCTGCTGTGCCAAACGGAAGCCATTACTGCTCCTTATAGTCGATAACCGATATTGGTTCATAATTATTGTATAAATTCATTGCTTATGATTTCTTTTAAATACACTTGTATTGATTTCAGAGAGGAAGTGAGAAGAAGAGAGAGAAATAGAAGCATCAGTGATGAGAGAGAATCACTGATTGGCTTGCTCCTGCACACCCCCCGCTGGGGATGGAGCTGCAACCCGGCCTGTGCCTTGAAAGGGAATTGAACCCTGACCTCCTGGTTCCCAGGTCGTCACTCACACCCTGAGCTGCACCCGCTGGGTTTGTGCTCCTCAGTCCTTGTGCTGTTCCACGGGCTTCTTCCCACGTTTGCTCTCAGGATCATCGCTCTGAACCCAGCACAGGGCAGAGGCCAGGGCCTCCTTTCAGAGGACTCATCAGAGCTCATCCTCCGGCATCGGCTCCTCTGCTCTGGAACCAGTCTCTCCCAGGGGTGCCTCAAGGCTGCGACCCCTCCCTGGTCTCTCCCCCACTGTCCCCTCCCCTCTCCCCACATCTCTCACCTGCCTGGATCTCCTCTTTTACAGAAACAGGCTTCCTTTTTAGGATGTGTGACAGTCACAGAAAGGCTTAGGGGAAGCACACAGCTTCCCACACCCGCTCTGGAAGGAGGTGGAAAGGTGCAGAGCTGGGCATGTACCTGCGCCTTTGAGTTAACGTGTGAGTGAACAACAGCAACAAGGGAAAGTGCAGCCGCTCAGACACCCAGGTGGAAGGAGCATTGAGTGAGACACGTGACCCCATGGGATGGGTGGGCGGGGCGTGAGAAATGTCCCTGGGTCTGGCACGCCCAGATGTGAAAACACGGCTTCCTTCTCAGACCTGATGCAGCGAATTCCCACAGCTCCCCTGCGGCGTGGGGGACACTCAGCTCACACGTATGTAATGTGTGGACCACGTGAGCTGATAAAGTGGTAAAACGACCTTGAAGGGCCACTCTACCCAAACTACAAAGACATTTCAGACATTTTAACGAGGGGCGGGCCAGGAAGAATTAATGAGGTTGTTATGTAGATGCAATGATAGTAAACATAACACCAACGGGGCTGCACGGGACTCAGCACCTGCTGGCTCAGGTATATAAGCTCCCTCCCCACTCGCTGGCACTCACTCTCAAGATCTCATCTGGAACAGAATCACACTCCCCTAACACCATGTGCTACTACGGCAGCTACTACGGAGGCCTCGGCTACGGCTGGGGCGGCCTGGGTGGCCTGGGCTATGGCTATGGCTCCGGCTGGGGCTGGGGCGGCCTGGGCTGTGGCTGTGGCTACAGAAGGTATGGCTGTTGCTGCTGGCGTCCGTGCTGCTGTGGGGGATACGGATACTCTGGCTTCTACTGAGACCCTGCCCAGCAGCTCAGCCTCTGAACGTACAATGGACGTCCTCCCACATTGGATCTAAGTGACCGGACAGCTGGCCTCATGCTGGGTTATTCCACCGTCTTTACTTCTGAGGATTATGGGTAGATTTTCCACTATGTGTGCATTTCCCTCATTAGCCTAGGATCCTCTACCTTTGTGATAAGAACTGATTGGACTGTCTATTCACCTTCTAATAAAGCTTTGAAATTGAACACAAAGAATGGTTGTTGGTTTATTCATGAAATGCAATTATGAGGACGTGGCTCTGGGTGCATCCACTTCACTGTCCACCGGGAAACGACCCTCCTGGCTAACAGTCATTTTTCCTTCACACACTCACAAGCACGGATAGTGGTGAAAAAAAATAGATATAAAGATTAGTCATTCTACTCTGAAATGAAAACATTGTTTGGAAATGTTAGTGGCTTTATATTTACCAACATCTTGCTTCTATTTGGATAGTATTCAGATTTACGTCAACAAGAGAGAGCAACGACCATGTACCATGTCAATACATTTTCTTACCAAACACGTGTTTTCTGTCACCACTATTTTTCCATCAATCCTCCCATTTGTTCAAGGGGTGACAGGCCCGGTATATGATGGGCTGATGGTGGGAGTCACCCATCTGCACACGATGCTTGTTCTGTGGATCTGACCCATGTGCTGGGCTCTGAGCACATGATCTCAGTCCACTCTGTCCTCAAGCAGTAGGTCCAGAAGCCAACATGGATTGGGGTGAATTCCTTCCATGTGAGGTCTTTGAACTCCAACATTGTAACTGAACATGTCTGTGCGCTTTCCTCTGCTCTCCCTGTGTCTCCCTGGCATCCATTGTCACCGCCATCAGCACACGAGGCATTAGCTTCACTCCCATCAGGAAAGAAGCAACATGACATAATAGTTAGCTTGTTCATGGCTCAGCTGAGACTGATGACAAACACAGCTAAGTTCAGAAAGGTCTGCTAGAAATCTTTATTTCCGTGAAATCTGAATCCTCCTGATAAAATGCAATCTATCTATAGAGAAGGCTAATATGTAAAGTGTCTCACTGGGAGTTTGACCAGGAGTTTGATTGCTCACTATGATGTGGGCTGACCACCAGGGGGTGGCGCCCAATGAAGGAAGGCCTTGCCGGCAGCTGGTGAAGAGGGGCCCAGGTCAGCAGCTGGAAGGCCCTGATCAGCCCTGAATCCTGGCCTGGCCATGAGCCTTATGCATGCACAAATTTTGTGCACCAGGCCTCTAGTTTTTATAAATGTAAAGAAATACCAGTGGTGTTTTTTAAAAAGTAAGCGATATATTCAGGTAATAATATAAAATTAGGATACTGTGTCTAAGTCGGTCAAACGTGCTCACATACATTGAGTGTGAAGGTCTGATCACAGATGAGGCCTGATAGGGGTGGAGCAGAGGTGCCTGTGGCTCCCTTTTCAGAAAGGCCAGGAGCCCTGACCTCTGTGGCTTGTGCTGGCCTCGGTGGCGGGTGGGAAGTGGAGCCCTGACTTTGACTCTCTGGGTGTTTGCGCCCTTCGTGCAGCCGATCGGAGAACTGATCTCCACAGTCCGCTCAGCTCCCGGGCTTAAATGACCCAGGGTCACGTGACGGGGACTTCCTGTCCGGGCAGAATCTCCGCTTCCCGATCGTTTCATCTTCTGAGGCAGCTGCCACATCTCACTCCATGGCTGAGTTCATTTTGTCTCAGAAAAGAAGGAAAACTATGGATTTACAGCAGAAGTGCACCCATTCCACAAAAAAGCTGTCATTGGCCAATGGAAAAATATATGTTCATTATTTCATACACCAACAGAGGATCTGAATGCCATCATCAACTCACTGTTTTCTTGTAGAAAGCTCTCAGAAACACAATGACAAAGGAAGAATTGTTGAAATCTTTCAGCTCATTGAATTAAGTGTAAAAAGAAATACTCATTTCTTAGCTCTCAAAAATAGTGTCTAAAAGATATTACAATTATTCTATTTCTTGATGAAAAATAATAAAAATATTCAGTTCATATATTTGACAACCTTTTTTAATATCATACATGTATGTTTATTTTCTATGTATGTATAGGTATATATGAATGTTTCTATATGTGGATTTATATCAGAGTGATGTGTGTGTATATGTGTGTGTGTGTCCCACTATAATACATAGATTACTATTTTTTGTCTTTGAAAATACATAATCATGGTACAGTGGTACCTCGAGATACGAGTGCCCTAACATACGAGGTTTTTGAGATATGAGCCTTTGAGCGAGCGATTTTTGCTTTGAAATACGAGCAAGATTTGAGATTGGAGTCATCGCGTGGATCGGCGGGCTGCACACGACCCACCCGTTTACCACGACTCGGGCGTCTCATAGTTTCTCACTCCTCAAGGTTACGGAACGAATTAAACTCGTATCTTGAGGTACCACTGTATATTTCACTATTGGGCTTCAAAAATCACTGTTAATCTATTGGATTCTATATCATGTGGACACAACTATTTGCATCAGAAACAATAATATAAATCCCATTGTCAAGAAATTAGCAAACTGACTGACATACCAATGAGATTCTTCGATGTGGGAAAGGTATTGGTGATCGATGAGCTGCAAAGTGACTCATTGGGAGTGAAGACTCAGCCTGCCTTTCAGAGGACTCATCAGGGCTCATCCTCCGGCATCGGCTCCTCTGCTCCAGGACGAGTCTCTCCCAGGGGTGTCTCAGGCTGCCACCCCTCCCTGGTGTCTCCCCACTGTCCCCTCCCCTCTCCCCACGGCTCTCACTGCCTGGATCTCCTCTCTTACAGAATCAGGCTACGTTCTTAGGGCTGTGACGGTCACAGAAAGGCTTAGGGGAAGCACAGAGCTCGCACACCCGCACGTGGGCACCTTCCCTGGTGCTCAGCACACGAGACGTGAATGGCTCCGGAGTCATGATGACGGACTCACACGGGGAACGGCGAGGACTCCAAGCCCACGTGGTGCCGGGAGCTTGATCATGGGGTGTCCTGTCCTCTGGGAACATCGCTCAGGGTGTCTCTGACCGGCACCGTGAGCAGAGGGCTCTGCGCGCTCCGCAGACTCAATGAGCAAACAGAGGAGACGAACGGAGGCTCAGGAGGGAGGGACTCGGGGGAGGGTCCCGCTCACAGAGGTGTCTGACCCGGGCGCTGCCCACGCCACTGGCAGACGGGACGTCACCACGGAGGAGCCGGTGGAGATTGGTGGTGGCCGGGGCTGAGGGAGAGCAGGTGGGGGGCAGGGGTGTATATGGCTGAGATTATTCCACATGATCCTGTGTTTCTGGTCACATGACCCGCATTTGTTGAAACCCAGAGGACGGACCTCCTGAGCCGTTCGCGTCTCGTGTGCTGAGCACCAGGGAAGGTGCCCACGTGCGGGTGGGGAGCTCTGTGCTTCCCCTAAGCCTTTCTGTGACCGTCACCTGCCCTAAGGACGGAGCCTGATTCTGTAAAAGAGGAGATCCAGGCAGTGGGAGCCGTGGGGAGAGGGGGAGGGCACAGTGGGGGAGAGACCAGGGAGGGGTCATAGCCTGAGGCATCCCTGCGAGAGATTCGTCCCTGAGGAGAGGAGCCGATGACACAGGATGAGCTTTGCTAAGTCCATCCATTTGCTGGGTTCAGAGTGATGTTCCTGAGATCAAACGTGGAAAGAAGCCCATGGAACTACCCTAAGACGGAGGAGTTCACTAACAGGGTGGGTGCGGATCAGGAGGTGAGTGCTGACCTGGGAACTAGGAGGTCAGGGTTCAATTCCCTTCCAGGCCACAGGCCTGGGTTGCGGTCTCCATTCCCAGTGGAGGGTGTGCAGAAGGCAGATGATCAGTGATTCTCTGTCATCATTGATGCTTCTATCTCTATCTCTCTTCTTCTCCCTTCCTCTCTGAATCAATGAGAATATATTTAAAAGAAATCACAAACAACGGACTTATTTAATAATTATGAACCAATATTGGTTATCGATTGTAAGAAGCAATAATGGTTTCTGTTTGGCACAGCAGAGGGAAGAGAGAGAAGTGCGCTTGTTTAGGTGGTCAGGGTGCCAAGAAGACCGGCAGCACATCCTGAGTTCCCCCTCGGGCTCCGCACCGATGCTCCCGGGACCCCTGGTTCTCGCTGCCTCTCCTGGCTGCTCCCCTCTCTCTGCACAAGATGCAGCTCACTGTGCAGGCAGAGGGGAAGGCGCCCTGGAAGGAGGTGGAAACGTGCAGAGCTGGGCATGTACCTGTGTCTTTGAGGTAACGTGTGAGTGAACTGCAGCAACAAGGGAAAGTGCAGCCGCTCAGACACCCAGGTGGAAGGAGCATTGAAGGGGACACGTGATCCGATAGGAGGGGTGGGCGGGGCGTGAGAAATGTCCCTGGGTCTGGCACGCCCAGATGTGAAAACACAGCTTCCTTCGCAAACCTGATGCAGCGAATTCCCACGGCTCCCCTGTGGCGTGGGGGACACTCAGCTCACATGTATGTAACGTGTGGACCACATGAGCTGATAAAGTGCTAAAACAACCTTGAAGGGCCACTCTACCCAAACTACAAAGACTTTTCAGACATTTTAACGAGGGGGCGGGCCAGAAAGAATTAATGAGGTTGTTATGTGGATGCAGTGGTAACAAACATAACACAAACAGGGCTGCAGGTGACTCGGCACCTGCTGGCTCAGGTATATAAGCTCCCTCCCCACTCGCTGGCACTCACTCTCAGGATCTCATCCTAAACAGAAACACACTCCCCCTGACACCATGTGCTACTACGGCAGCTACTACGGAGGCCTCGGCTATGGCTGGGGAGGCCTGGGTGGCCTGGGCTATGGCTATGGCTCCGGCTGGGGCTGGAGCGGCCTGGGCTGTGGCTGTGGCTACAGAAGGTACGGCTGTGGCTGCTGGCGTCCCTGCTGCTGTGGGGGATACGGATACTCTGGCTTCTACTGAGACCCTGCCCAGCAGCTCAGCCTCTGAACTTACAATGGACGTCCTCCCACATGGGATCTAAGTGACCGGACAGCTGACCTCATGCTGGGTGATTCCACCAACGTCTTTACTTCTGAGGATTATGAGTAGATTTTCAACTATGTGAGCATTTCCCTCATTAGCCTAGGATCCTCTACCTTTGCTGTCAGAACTCATTGGACTGTCTGTTCACCTTCCAATAAAGCTTTGAAATTGAACACAAAGAATGGTTGTTGGTTTATTCATGAAATGCAATTATGAGGACGTGGTTTTGGATGCATCCACTTCACTGTCCAACGGGGAAGCGACCCTCCTGGCTAACAGTCATTTTTGCTTCACACACTCACAAGCACGGATAGTGATAGAAAAATAGATGTAAAGATTAATCATCCTACTCTGAAATGAAAACATTATTTGGAAATGTTAGTGTCTTTATATTTATTAACATCTTGCTTCTATTTGGATAGTATTCGGATTTCAGTCAACAGGAGAGAGCAACAACAACATACCATGTCAATATCTTTTCTTATCAAACACGTGTTTTCTGTCACCACTATTTTACCAGTCAATCCTCCCATTTGTTCAAGGGGTGACAGGCCCGGTGTATGATGGGCTGATGGTGGGAGTCACCCATCTGCACACGACGCTTGTTCTGGGATCTGACCCGTGTGCTGGGTTCTGAGCACATGATCTCAGTCCACTCTGTCCTCAAGCAGCTGGTCCAGAAGCCAACGTGGATTGGAGTGAATTCCTTCCATGTGAGGTCTTTGAACTCCAACATTGTAACTGAACATGTCTGTGCGCTTTCCTCTGCTCTCACTGTGTCTCCCTGGCATCCTTTGTCACCACCATCAGCACACGAGGCATTAGCTTCACTCCCATCAGGAAAGAAACAACAAGACGTAATGGTGAGCTTGTTCATGGCTCAGCTGAGACTGATGACAAACGCAGCTGAGTCCAGAAAGGTCTCCTTGAAATCTGGATTTCCATGAAATCTGAATCCCCTGATAAAATACAATCTATCTAGAGAGAAGGCTAATATGTAAAGTGTCTCATTGGGAGTTTGACCAGGAGACCAGGATTTGGATCACTTGCTATGATGTGAGCTGACCACCAGGGGGTGGCGCCGAATGAAGGAAGGGCCTTGCAAGCAGTTGGTGAAGAGAGGCCCTGATCAGCCCTGAATCCTGGCCTGGCCTAGAGACCTTATCCGTGCACAAATTTCGTGCACCAGGCCTCTAGTTTTTATAAATGCAAAGAAATACCAGTGGTGTTTTTTTAAAAAGTAAGGGATATATTCAGGTAATAATATAAAATTAGGATACTGTGTCTAAGTCGGTCAAACATGCTCAAATACGTTGAGTGTGATGGTCGGATCACAGATGTGGAGGGATAGGGGTGGAGCAGCGGTGCCTGGGGCTCTCTCCGCAGAAAGGCCCGGAGCCCTGGCCTCTGTGGCTGGTGCTGGCCTCCGTGGCGGGTGGGAAGCAGAGCCCCGACTCTGACTCTCAGGGTGTTTGCTCCCTTCGTGCAGCCAATCAGAGAACCCATCTCCACAGTCCGCTCAGCTCCTGCGGTAACTGACCCGGGTAACATGATGGGGACTTCCTGTCCTGATGGAATCTCTGCTTCCCGAACACTTACTGTTCTGAGGCAGCTGCCCCATCTCCCTCCATCGTTGTGTTCATTTTGTCTCAGAAAAGAAGGAAAACTATGGATTTACAGCTGTCACTGGCCAGTGGAAAAATATATTCATTATTTCATACACCAACAGAGTGTCTGAATGCCAACATCAGCTTACTATTTTCTTGTAGAAAGCTCTCAGAAACACAATGACAAAGGAAGAGTTGTTGAAATCCTTCAACAATTGAATTTCAGCTCATTCAATTAAGAGTAAAAAGAAATATTCATTTCTTAGCTTTCAAAATAAATGGTATCTACGATTATTCTATTTCTTGATGAAAATTACTAAAAATATTGAGTTCATATATTTGACAAACTTTTGTTCTTCATCTCATATCTATATTTATTTTCTGTGCAGGTATAGGTATATATGAATGTTTCTATATGTGGATTTATGTCAGAGTGATATATAAGTATATGTGTGTATATGTGTCCCACTATAATACATAGATTAGTATTTTTTTGTCTTTGAAAATACATACATAATCATGGTATATTTCACTATTGGGCATCAAAAATCACTTAATCTATTGGTTTCTATTTCATGTGGACACAGCTATTTGCATCAGGAACAATAATATAAATCATCGGTCAAGCAATCTAGCGAAT